>VONZ01000724.1:160000-376908 GCA_012976165.1 Labeo catla
TTAAACAGCTCTGGTCACGTGACTGTTTACATCAACTATGTAAAAAATGTGACATGAAATTAAGACAGTCTTACGAGGGTCGTTTATTCGTTAAAACTGTATAGAATACATCAACTCTTTTAGCACAGTTAAGCTAATATTTGGTCACAAATGCAGCCGCTGGCATTAAATTAGTTAATCAACTTTCAAAAGCGCCTGCCACAAATGTTTGGCAAGCCGTCATGGCCCTAGTGAAGTCTAAAGCTTATGATCATGATACCAAGAGACACTTCGCATTGGTCATATAGTAAATCATCTAGAAGTTGCTTAATAAATAAAACTTCCACAAAAAAAACAACAATCAGCCTGTTAGAAGTAAAAATCATTCAATCTTATCCAATCTAAAGGCTGCATGGTACAACAGGCCGCAGACTCAAATGTCCGACAGATTTTGACGCCATGCCTTTTCTGCAGTATTTCTAAAAAGACGAACTATTTCAAGCTTTTACAGAACTGACAGAAACTATATTTAGTGTTACGATGACGGAAAAAGTTCAATGCCGATGTTGATTCTGGGGAGCCGGCGGCCAACATGCGGAAAATAAACTAAACTAAAGAGATAAACAGGAAAAGGCGTCGGCTAAGTATTTCAGCTATGCACTTTAAACTCTAAAATGTGACATAAGAACATGAATGTGGTTATATCTCTTGCTTTTTATATCGTCAATGAAAGAAAAGATTACAACACGAGGAACTGCGGCTGTGTCTCAAAACCTACTGAGTTGCCTTCCTTGACAGCATTTTTGAGGTAACGCAACGCTACGAATGCTGTCTATAAAGGCGGCTTACTAGGTTTTAAGACGTAGCCTGCGTGTCAAAGCCAACCGATCAAAGCGATTACAGAGCTCGCATATTTAAACACATATTCACAGCCTACCTGCTGATCTAGACCGTGTGAACCGTCGACGACCACATGACTCATAACTAAAGAGAATAAGTGAGGATTACTCCTTTATTTCTGAGAAGCTGTTTCTTTGTTGTCTAAAGGATTTCAGCCAGGTCTCCTTTTATAACGACGTCACTTGCTCTTTTTGTAGTCCTGTCCTTCTCCAAGGGCTTTTTGCGCCAAGACCACCGTAGGGGAGGGAAAAGGAAATGTTTAAGTGTAAGTTATCCTCCCTCAGGCTTCGTATTGGCGAAATTTCTTCCGAATTTTTAAGTTTCTTTCGCGATGTCTCTGTATTCTGCCCGCTGTGCTGATGGCAGCCCAGTGTATGCTGTGGTTGTTGGCTTCGGGCTAAATGCCATTGGATCCGCGAACGGAGGAAAGACGTCACGGCGACCGGAATATCGCGAGATGTAGCCGTCCCTGGGCACACCGTATCAAAAAAAAAAATACGTATTTTTAATGTTCTGAGCTTTGATAACACTTTGTACTGAGAAATATATAGATACTTTGGACGTTACTTGTACTTCTGTTTGGCACTTTTATGTCCCAGTTGATTGTTATTAACGTATTTATCACGTGTTTACCATTAATTTCTGCTATTTTTCAAATGCATTCTATATATAGATCAAGGTAAATATAACTGTGAATAGGTCATTTTCAAATGATGTGAAATAGTAGACACTGTTTGTGTGTATTCATCTATCACATGAATAAAGTTACAAAATTTGAGTGCTGTCATATCGATTAATCGCGATTAATTGCATCCAAAATAGAAGTTTGTTTACATAGTATACTATATATACTATATATATATATATATATATAATGAATAAATATATACACATGCATGTATATATTTAATAAATACATGTAATATATTTTTATATTTATATATAATATAAATCATATATGAATATGAATACATATATTCATGTAAATATTTCTTAAATTGAATGTACATACATATAAATATACACAGCACACGCGCATTATGTAAACACAAACTTTTATTTTGATAGCAATTACAAAAATAAACATGTCATTTCTACCACAAAATGCTAATAAACAGAATTAAATGAGAAATGTGATGGAAATGGCAGTGTGATTGAAATGTTCATGGCTTATTAAATGACAGGAATTTTGCACATGCATGGACATATGCATACAGAGTGTAATGAACAAATAACAACACTAATGAGAATGTGAGAGCCTTTTGTTCACAGACTACATATTTAATGAAACACAAAATAGCACAATATACAATATTGCATAATTTTAGACAACAACTCCAAATTTAGTCCAATAGACCCAGTCAAAAGTTTTTGAACTTTAAGATATTTAGTTTTTTAAGACGTCTCTTCTGCTCACTGAGGCTGCATTCATTTGATCCAGAGTACAGCAAAAACAGTAAAATGTTGAAATATTTTTACTATTTAAAATAACTGTTTTCTATTTGAACATATTTTAAAATGTAATTTATTCCTGTGATTTCAAAGCAGAATTTATAGCATCATTACTCCAGTCACATGATCCTTCAGAATTCTAATATTCTAATTTGCTGGTCAAAAAGTTATTATTATTATTATTAATTATTTTGAAAACAGTTGAGTAGATTTGTTTTAGGTTTCTTTGATGAACAGAAAGTTCAGAAGAACAACATTTATCTGAAATATAATATTTATTTTTAACATTATAAATGTCTTTATCATCATGTTTGATCAATTTAAAGTATCCTTGCTAAATAAAAGTATTAAATTCTATAATATATATATATACTGACTCTAAGCTTTTGAATGGTAGAATTTATAATGTTACAAAAGCTTTTTATTTCAGATAAATGGCGATCTTTGAATGTTTCTATTCATCAAAGAATCCTGAAAAAAAGTACTCAACCGTTTTAAATAGTGATAATAATAATGTTTCTTGAACAGCAAATCAGCATATTAGAATGATTTCTGAAGGATCATGTGACAGTGAAGACTGGAATAATGATGCTGTAAATTTAGCTTTAATCGCTGAAATAAATGACATTTTAAAATATATTCAAATAGAAAGCAGTTATTTTAAATAGTAAAAATACTATTTCACAGTATTACTGCTTTTGCTGTATTTTAGATTAAATAAATGCAGGCTTGGTGAGCAGAAGAGACTTCTTTGAAAAACTAAAAATTACTGTTCAAAAGCTTTTGACTGGTAGTGTATAATTTTCTATAAACAATCTCATCCATTTTGTCTAACGCCGCAACAGACATGTGATTGACCCGTTGCTGCCTCCTCATGGTTTCCTTTTATACTACCCTAAGATGCATACTACATAAAACACATGCTTGTTATTATTATAACTACGATATATACATCACAAAGACAGTCATGCTTTATTATTATAACACATTAGGAGCAACTACACCCCTGGGTCACCAGTGTAAGATAAAACGCTCGTTGCTTTCATTTCAAACAGTTCCCATGTTCAATCTCTAGAGGGCGAACCGCAGACCGAAGGCACATCCGGGCACTCGACCTCCCTCTGCTCCCGCCCATTTCTCCGGAAGAAAATCCCCATCGCTTCCTTTTACTTCCTCTTTCCGTCAACGGAGTTTAGGTATGAGAAACAATCTTCTGTCTCTCTGTACAATCTGCTTGCAATCACTGTTTAAAGTTCACCATCCACGTAAAGAACAAACCGTATAATGTCGACATAATACCGAACGACATATATGTGCTCTTTCGGGTCTCTCAGTGTTGAATTTGAATGTGATATTTATGATTGAAGCGATGATGTATCCATGGTCATGTTGTGGCCTAGAGCGCCGGTGACTCTGTAAAGACTCGGCGGAGTTTGTTTCAACTAAACGAGCTTAATAAATCGGTTAACCAGGGAGTTATTATGCATTGGATTTAATCGTGCATTTCGTTAGTGTGGAATATTATTCACTCCTAGTTATTTGTAAGTCGCTTACGTATTCGCTACAGTGGCTGTCACTGTTAAAGCAATAGTTAACGTTACGTTAAAGTAAAAAGTATGTCATTATTTACTCCCTTTATTGTTATTCCCAATCTCTGTAGCTTTCTTATTTATGCTAAGCAAGCTAACAGCTGATGTATGCCTTGCTTTTATAATGTGTATGGTGGCCATGCGAGATCTAATACAGAATGAAGTGATGCTTCTGTGTAAATATAGCATTAAACGTGCAATTGCTTTTCTACAGGCCGCAATGGGACGTGTGATCAGGGGACAGAGAAAAGGTGCGGGGTCCGTTTTCAAAGCCCATGTCAAGCACAGAAAAGGTCCTGCTAAACTCCGTCATATTGACTTCGCTGAACGTCATGGCTACATCAAGGGGATCGTGAAGGTAAAATTGTGGATTAAATGATATCTCAGAAAGGTAGCTTGTCATCTCAAGAGGGAAATTACAAAAAAAGCTCCTGCTTTTTTCTCTAGGACATCATTCACGACCCTGGCCGTGGAGCTCCCCTGGCTAAGGTGATGTTCCGTGACCCATACCGCTTCAAGAAGAGGACAGAACTGTTCATTGCAGCTGAAGGCATCCACACTGGGCAGTTCATCTACTGTGGCAAGAAAGGTAAAGCATTTAAAGTTGAGAACTAATCAAACATCTGCTCTTATGTGCACATGCTGATCAAAGTGATTGGACTGTTATAGCCCAGCTGAACATTGGCAATGTGCTCCCCGTTGGCGTAATGCCCGAGGGTACCATTGTCTGCTGTCTGGAGGAGAAGCCCGGAGATAGAGGCAAACTCGCCCGTGCGTCTGGAAACTACGCCACAGTCATCTCCCATAACCCCGAGACCAAGAAATCCAGAGTCAAGCTTCCATCTGGATCCAAAAAGGTTGTCTCTTCTGCAAACAGAGCTGTTGTTGGTAAGCAAACATGGTTTTATTTAACACCACAAAGTTTTGATTAATAACCTACTGTGTTCCTTGCATTGCATGGTCATAAATCAGATTTCTGATTGATTTTCATTCATAAAAGAACACATTTCTTTATGTGGCTAGCCATTGGTTGAAATAAGCTGTGTGACCACATGGATGTGTAGTTTGTGGATGTATTCTATAGCACAGGGTTTCTCAGACTTGAAGGGGTTTGTAAATTCAAGAGCTAATAATCACAAATGTTAAATTGAATTTAAATTGTTTTAAAAGAAACCAAAAAGATGTAAAAAGTTTAAAGATTAAATATGAGCTTTAAATCACAGAATGACAAAATCCCTGCTATAGCAAATGCATATGGGTTATTTGTGTATTTGGTTTTCAATCCTGAAGTTTTTATTGTAAACTGAAGTCTACTGCTTTTTATTAAAGGTGTTGTTGCTGGTGGTGGTCGTATTGACAAGCCCATCCTGAAGGCAGGTCGTGCATACCACAAGTACAAGGCCAAGAGGAACTGCTGGCCTCGTGTCCGTGGTGTGGCTATGAATGTAAGCAAGCTTTATTGTTATTTCTTTGTGCTTTACAGGTTACTTTTGATTCTGATTTGTTGCCCAAATGCTGGTTTTAAATCTGACCCATGCCATTTGCTTCTTCAGCCTGTTGAGCATCCCTTCGGTGGTGGTAACCATCAGCATATTGGCAAGCCCTCAACAATCAGGAGGGACGCACCCGCTGGACGCAAGGTCGGTCTCATCGCTGCCCGTCGTACTGGCAGACTGCGTGGAACAAAGACCGTCCAGGACAAGGAAAACTAATGTGTGTCTTCATAATAAAATGTGTCCCAACAAATTTCATTTGCCTTTTGATGTCTTTTTCAGTTTTGTCAGTTACTGTTTCTGTACAAACACTGCCCAACATTACAAGCACAAAAACACTATGCTTAGTCGAATGCTAACAGAAAAACACATTAGAATGGTGCACAGTGATTTGGTGCATGATTTCAGTTTTGCACTTGTTATATGTGAATATTTAGAATATTTTGTAAAAAGTGAAAGAATTTTTTTTTTTTTTTAGTGAGGATGTTTGTATAAATTCAACATAGTGAATTAAAATGAGGGTGCAGTGTGATTAACTCCAGTATGCCTTATCAATAAAGGCTACTGTTCCTACTGTCAGGAAAGCCCTAAAATTATTCTAATTTTAAAGTTGTGTTTGGACCTGAAAGGTCATTTAAAATATATAGTGAATATTATAAATATCAAATTACTCTTGTCTTACTCGGATCAGCTAGAAACAATTTTTTACAAAAACAATTATAAAACTTTTTAAATCATTCTTATCTGTAACCATACATTACCGGTTAAAAGTTTTTGAACAGTAAAGTTTATGTTTTTTTTAAGGAATTCTCTTCTGCTCACCAAGCCTGCATTTATTTGGTCGGAAGTACAGTGAAAGCAGTAATATTGTGGAATATTTTTACTATTTAAAATAACTAATTTCTATTTGAATATATTTTAGAATATAATTTATTCCTGTGATCAAAGCTAAATTTTCAGCATTATTACTCCAGTCTTCAGTGTAACGTGATCCTTCAGAAATCATTCTGATATGCTGATTTGCTGTTAAAAAAAAGATTTGTTTATTATCAATATATTTAAAACAGTTGAGTACATATTTTTTTTAGGATTCTTTTATATTTAAGAAGATCCAAAGAGGATCTTTGGGACAGGGGAGGGGTGAAGAAATTATAGAAGTTAATACGTTTAGCAAGGATGTTGGAAATTGATCAAAAGTGATGATAGTGATTATAAAGACATTTATATTTATATATTTTTTTATATTTATATAAAAATTTTTTTGAGCAGCAAATCAGAATATTAGCATGATTTCTGAAGGATCATGTGACTGGAGTAATGATGCTAAACATTCAACTTTGAAATCACAGGAATAAATACATTTTTAAAATATATTAAAATAGAAATCAGTTATTTTAAATAGTAAAAGTATTTTAAAATTTTACTGTTTTTCTGTACTTCGGATCAAATAAATGCAGGCTCGGTGAGCAGAAGAGACTCCTTAAAAAAAAAAAAAAAAACATTAAAAATCTTACTGTTCAAAAACTTTTCACTGGTAGTGTAAGTTGTAAAGTTGTGTTGGAACACTAATCAAAACAAGGGTATGGGAATTACAGAATCACCCGCTCGTCTTGTAGACAACAGTAAGCATAAATCTTAGATACAGAATATATAACCAGTAATGGCAAAAACTTGAATTTGATTTTTAAAAAGTTGTAACTACCTTTTGTGAGCCATATCCATGCCAAGGCAGCAGGACAAATTCCCAGCGCTGTTTCTTTAACCAGTCCAAAGCTCATTAGTCTTCCCAGAATCACTTCATTCCCTGATGAAAATATTGAGATTGGCCTTATGGGTGTTATTAAAGTTGGTTAAGAATGGCAGGTGGCAGGTGAACTCTGCAAGCTACCCAAACAGGAAGCACAATTTGTTAAAGCATTTGCCTTGTGCTGTTTCTACTGTAGTGTTTATTTTTACAAGAATATCTAGATGTTAACATGATTTTGCGTGCAAACAAAAATGTGTTCTGATATTAAATTCCAAGAGATACACACCTATATTAAGCAAAAAGCATACTCATAATTCAACCAAGCATTCCCAGGATTGTATTCTGGTGAAAATGTGTTTATGTGGGTTTAATGGATTTGTATTTGTTTCTCTGTATTTTCTGCACAGAGACTGGAAATTAAAAATAGCCTAAAAAGTGGATTGTTTTGGAATAGTGGTAACAGGTTTGTGCACATTCTACTAACATTTCATAAAAATACTCCCATTCAACTTGGTGACTCGAAACGTTGTTGTAGTCTTATTTGAAAGCATTTTAAGAAACTAACACCTGACCCACCAACAAGCATGACTGCAATCACATTTTTTTGTTGTTTTGCACTCTACGGTGAATAGAATGTACTTGAAACAATCAATACATGAAAACACAGCAGCTTTGAATCTTCACAATAACACACAGACATTTTCCCGATTTCTTGTCTTTATTCTTGAAGGGCGCAATGCTTTTCTCTAATATTTCTGTGCACAAAAACCTCACAAAGTGAAAGTCAACATTGTGACTGTGGCTTCAGAATTCAACGTCACATCATGGCCAAAACAAAAGTCGGCAAAAAACAGGGCAAAGAACTCTGTACAGTCAATAATCTTTAAAAATAACACAAGGACAAAAATGTTCCTCTTAAATCAAATTCTATTTTTCTTTTAGTGAAATACAACAAAATAAATTCTATAAAATAAAACAGCAAAATATTTAAATATATGATGGGCAGAATATTTTCATTTGCAGGAGTATTTGGTATTTTTCCAACAAAATCCAAGAGAAAAAAAAAAAGCATTCAAGTTACCAATTAAATACATACAGTATCTACTGATGTTTACTCCTTGAATCCAAGAGACTTTACTAACTGAAGTTGCAACATGACTAACCAGCAGTTATTTTATGGTACAACCCTGCTTTTACGTTCACTCTCCTTAAATGAAGAATCCCCAAACCAAGCCTCTTTTCCGAGTACACAAATGCGAACAGGGATCATGAAGTCAGGCGACCGACTAAATTGCCAGGAGGTCATTTGTCCGAGACAAATAAGCAAAACGAGTTCTGTCCACTAATGTTCCAGGCATCCTGGCATAAACTGTTGCATATATTTTCTCTTCCTAAAATTCCTATCATCAAAACCTAAGCATTTATCCCACCAAAAAAAGCGACAGCCAAATATTTATCTGAGGAAACGTGTGCAATTGTAAAGCCACTTACTTCTTACATTGCTTCGAAAACATGAAATCTAGAAGAGCATATGGAGGAGGGAACCAACAAAAGGGCTCTTCCGAATCGCCGTGGAGAAAGAAAAATCGCAGAATCGCCCTCGGGCTATGCTAGTTTGATGTGAAGCCATGCTAAGATGTTACAGCGTGTCAGCTGGAGCTTTCAAAATTATTGAATTATTACCAGAAAAAGAAAAAAGGCAATAGGAATTTCCAGAATAAAGTTGCATCATCATCACCCCATTCACATCAACTAAACGTCAAGATCATCACCCAACCGTCCCATCGTTCACAAACTATGGCCAACTCTTGCTCACGAGGTGCCATAGCCGGTTAAGCTTTGACATGAATATAATGTATGATCAAAAGCAGAATGACCCAAACGGCCCAAACCTTACTACTGAGCATGGGATAAAACAGGGATTTTTTTTGTCTTTCACCGTTGTATTTGCTTCTTTTTTTTTTTTTTGTTGTTTTTCCATTTTCATTAAATCTGCAGTCTCCCAACAGCATCACACACGCTGTTGCTTTTGAACAGTCAAAACATTAACATAGTATGTACACCTCTGTCATGAGACAAGTGCGACAGGCCCGTTTTATTATTACAAACAATATGCACAGTCCACTGCAAGTTACACTTTTGACAGTTAATACTGCAGAGCAGACGGTGAAGAGACTCTCCACTCCAGGGTTAGAAATTGAGGGAAGCTGAATGTTCTGGTTACACGGGCTCTGGAGTAGAGCGGCATGGTGGGGCCTGGCCTTGCTCTGGATTCGAGTATCTCGCTGGAGAACTCAGATGGAGGACAGTGTGACAACATATTGTTAGTCTTTAGTCTGGCTGGGCGGCACCTCCTCAGGGGGCTCCCAGTTCTCTTGTGCTCGTGGGCCTGGACGCTGAGGGTTGTTGACGTGCTGTGCTGCGGGGCCAGTGTACGGCTGCGTATGTGGGAGGTTATTCTGCTGAAAAGACGAAAGAACAAACAAAATATTACATGACAATCAGGACAGTATGTGTACTTATGCTTTACTGATTTGTAGATGCCAATTATATAACTACTGACATTTACTTAAAAGGATCTTTGACCCAAAAATGAATATTCTCATGTCGTTCCAAACCTTTAAGATCTCCGTTTATCTTTTGAACACAAATTAAGATCTTTTTGATGAATCTGAGTGCTACAGGGTTGCAAAAACCAAGTTCAAAGCCTACAAAGGTAGTAAGGACATCGTCAAAATAGTCCACGTGACATCAGTGGTTCAACTGTAATTTTATGAAGTCACGAGAATACTGTATGAGCGCAAAGAAAACAAAAATAACTTTATTCAATAAAATTATCAGAGACTGATGTATTAGAAAAGAAATAGTCTTTATTTTCATTTTCTTTCAGCACAAAATGTATTCTTGTTGCTGCTTAAAATTAAGGTTGAACCACTGATGTCACATGGACTATTTTATCAATGTCCTTACTAATTTTCTGGGTCTTGAACGTGGTAGTTGCATTGCAGTCTATGCATTGTCAGAAAGCTCTTGGATTTCATCAAAAAAATTCTCAATTTGTGTTCTGATTAATGAACAAGGGTCTTGCGAACATAGGTCTTTGGAACGTTGTGAGGGTGAGTAGTGACAATATTCATTTTTTGGGTTAACTATCCCTTTAAAAGTGACATTTGCAAATATAAAATCCAATAAACTTCAGTTTATTGGTTCTAATCCTGTAATTTTATAAGGAACGCAACGTATAAACTTTAAAATCTTTAGCATCTAATAATAAACTCCAACAACAAACTTTCAAACCAGGCACTCAGAGCCCTTCTTTTTTAATGCGAGGTCCCAGTGCAACCATAACATGGATTTGAAAGTGAAGATATAGGGCTAGAAAAATAGATTAATGCGTTGTGAATCGAGAAATCATTCTGCATCAATTTTGAGATTTTCCGAATGCAGTGCGATTCTCTCTCGAATCTATTCTGAGCTCAATTTTTAATAGCAGATGGCACTGCATGCTTTAGAAACAGCTGTTCTCTGCTTGCTTCCAATTCCTTACACTTGAACCTAAAATAATCATTCATGAAGTTCAAAAGCATTAAAAGGCACAATATGTAACTTTTCACCACTAAAGGGCACTTATTTAAAACAAACAAAGAACCAAAGGCGTAGTTTTGAGTGTGAAATCATGGGAGTTGTTGTCTTCATCCTCACAGCCAATGCAATCCGTCGATACTCGGGCAGAAATCATGTTCACGGATAAGCTAATGTATTAAAGACTTAGGATCACTGTAGTATGAAGCATGGTGGGGCTAAAAGTCGTGGAAGCGAAACAAGGATGCTGGAACAACTGCTAATGAAGGACGAACGCAATAGACGGCTCGAAAGCAGCAGAGCTTTTATTACGCCACAGTCGCGTGCTTCTGTTCCTTCCGGTCATACTAGATACATTTAAGTGTGTTGAAAGTTGTGTTATAATGCTACTCTGCACATCCGTCACCTGTCTAATAAAATGCATAAAGTGACTTTGGGGTTTCCATGTTTTCTACAAAATAAAACCGGAAAATTCGAGGGTGTATGATGTCATTGGCAGGCGATGCAATGACATGGTTCGTAACACTAGTTAAAATTGCTTATTTCTCTGGATTTAAACATTCTTTGAAATATTTGGCATAATGCAAGTACACAAGTCAACAAAATATAACACTTTTCTAGTGGTTTTGGGATATTTAAAAAAAAAAAAAATTGTGTCATAAAAGCATTCTGAGTAAAGGTGCAATTACATGACTCAACCGAACACACAAGCGCTCTTCAGTGCAACCATTGGAATATGCAGTTGAAAACCACATTAGAGTGCCTTCTACTGTTGATAAATAAACTCAGAATCGATTCCAGAGAATCGCGATGCATTTGGGGGAAAAAAAAAATAAATAAAAATAAAATCAATCTATCCACGAATCGATTTATCATTGCAGCCCTACAAAAAAAAAAAAAGCTTGAAGTTTTCGAGAACGCTCCTTTCACAAATACATGATAAAGTTTAAAAAAGGTCTAAGAGTAATGAGAGTTTTGGGTTACTGTGAAGCTCAATACCTGTTGAAACTTTGTGCCTGGAGAGTGAGGGTACAGAGCAGTGTCCTCTGGAGGAGAGGTGTCCTGCTCATCAAGGGCCTCCTGCTCATCAGGCTCCTAAAACAAACATAAATAAAGCTGAGCACTAAATAAACAATACACATCTATATATGACAATTAAATACAAAACCGTTTGCTTATTACTAACTAACCAGGGATGTGTGTGAATAATTTCCTCTATAAAGAGTCCCTCACAACATAAAAACCATTAAACACACAAAGTCACTATAATAGGAACACTCAGGGCTTTAGTTTTGAGTTAGGTGAAAAAGCCAAATTATTTAGGGGACTTTAATGAGACATCGTAAATTCCAATGACAGATGAGGGAACACCATAAATGGACAACACATAAACTCCTATACTCTGACTGAATTGTTTAACGAAGCTTCTGATCACAGACAGGAATTCGCCCACGGACTAATTGATTAGACAGTGGTGTGACTATAATGCCAAACACGTTCCTGAACACTGTGTTCTTCCCCGGAGAACGTTAACTGTCAGAATGGAACATAAAACTAACACCACATCCAAATTTGCATAGTCATACAAAAGCTTCTTAGAACTGCAGGCTGTTTTCAGATCAGATGACCAGAACATTTTAGATTCCCAAAATAAAAATCAGACTCAAAACAAAAGAGAAAGAAAACACCACCAGACACAAATGTTACCTCCAGCTCATCTGTGCACTATAGCCAAGGCTTAGAGTTTTCGATCACTTAGTTACCACATTAAGACTTGTAGTTGCGTAGAAAGAAACAGTTTGGACACACTGAGATGAGGACGAAATAACAGTTGATTTAGAGTTGTTTTTGAGGGAGGTGGAAGATGGTTCTGCCTACATCACACCCTGTGAACATCAAAAAGTTACGCAGATGGCACCAGTGTGGCCGGGCCATACGAGTCTTACGGTGTGCTGTTGTTGGCCTGTCACTTCCCCTGGCAAAAGTTGCTGTGTCGAGGACGGGTTCCGGCCAGCGTCCTCTTCAGATACCACCTCGTGCTTCGTTAAGTGACACTATTTTGAAACAGCAGTTAATATTGCATACTGTTTCTACAAATTATGCATCTATGGATGTATACATTTAACATTTGTGGAAATTTGCTATCGTTTAAACTAGATAAAGAAAGCGCCCTATTTTAGCAAATTAATAAATGGCTCTAACAAAAACAATGGCATGAAATCAAGCGTAAATGTAAGGAAACTTAGTCAAATACCAACAGCATTTGCGTTATGAAAATGAAAACCTAGAAATAAAAGTCGAAAACTCAAAGCCCTATCTATAGTTAAACATGGCTATTTAGCACAAAAAACATTTCTAGATTAGAAAAGATTCTTTTCAAAACCGCTTCAGAATTACTTTCCAAAAGATTAAACGACATGTGCCTGCCCATCATTATACAATCATGGTGTGCAATTTTTCTACATCAAACCAACATGTTCAGTATTTACTGAAGGGTTCTGTAAATACAAATGTAATTATTAAAAAGTTTAAACTAATGGGCAGAAGCACACATGCATGATTAGACTTTAATCTAAACATACTGGCACTAATGTTGCAAACATTGAGGGTTGGCTTGAGCCATCACTTACCTCTTCAGGACACAACTCACAGGCCTTGGCTAAAGTCATACGGGCACTGTGGGAGCGCTCCAGGAAGTATCCATTGGAAGTCTCATTACTCTGGACAGGAGGGGACCAATTGTTATACGTGTACTGGGTATTGCCAGTGTATGGTCTCCGTTCCAGCTCGTCACCGAGCCACTCCACTGCCCAGGTCCACTTCCTCTTTAAATCACCATTACTCTGGAAAATGTAAACCATAATCAGTTTTTTCAGTCTGTTATAATATATAAATAATATATTATATATATAATATATACACACACATATACATATATACATATATATATATATATATATACATACATACACACATACATACACACATACATACACACATACATACATACATACATACATACACACACACATATATACACATATTATATATATATATATATATATATATATATATATATATATATAAATATAAAAAATTATCATGCAAAGTTTTTTATTCTTATGCTAACATCTTACCTGGAGAATCTGATAGGCCACCTGGCAGTTGCTGAAAAGAGCCACCATGCATTTGATACACTGATAAGCTCTCTTTTGGTAGTGATTTTTTGAGCGCTGAATGGTGTCAAAAAGCCCGTCACGGTCATCAGGGATTCCCTTTAGCACATTGTGGATCCTAACAAACAAAGAGAATGAGCAGGACAGGACATTATGCTACAGGAATTTAATTAATCTAAAAAAAAAAAAAAAGAGGAGGACAAGAGACCTAAAGGACTTCACTCCAGGAACTAAATCGCAGTTCACAATTTAAAGTACTCTGAAGTGTTTCAGGTTTGTTCAAGGTTTTTTCCCCTTGTAAGCTGGTTCACACAAGAGCCATTTGCTAGATATGAAATGCAAAGATATACTGACCTGTGAGTCTGCCATGAGTCCTCAATAAACAAGATCTGAAGGAGCAAGTCCAGGTAAGGCCTTAACTCATATGTGTATGAATATGCCACCTACACAGAACAATGTTAATAAACACCTTTAGACAATCAAAAATATATATACACACACACACACACGACCCTGGACCACAAAACCAGTCACAAGTTGGCTATTTGTCGCAATAGCCAACAATACATTGTATAGGTTAAATTTATTTTTCTACTGATTAGTAACATAGTAGCATTGTTAAGAGCTTCATTTAGATAACTTTAAAAGCGATTTTCTCAATATTTAGATTTTTTGGCATCCTCAGATTTCAGACTTTCAAATATCTTTCATCTCTTTCAGTACTGTCCTATCCTAACAAACCATACATCAATGGAAAGCTTATTTATTCACCTTTCAGATGATGTATACATCACAGTTTCAAAAAAAATTGACCCTTACAACTGGTTTTGTGGTCCAGGATTGCATATCAGAAACATGGCTAGATCATACCGCAAAAATGATAGATTTTATACATTTAACATTTACCATGCTGTATGTATGCATGCTTAAGACTTTTGAATTCAAAAGCTTATACTTATTCACAGATCTTTTAAACTCCAAATGCAATACGCTACTTCAGTTTAAAGCAGATGCTATTAAAATGTCTAATTTCTCTCATACTCACAGTTTGCAAAAGCAAGAAACTAGGTAAGCTCAATTAAAGACTTTAGGAAACTGAATGGCCAAATAAAATGTGCATTATCACCACAAAATGTAATATCAATATTTATAATATTGCTTAAATTGAAAACGCTGGTGATCCTGCTCACCTGCCACAGTAGTTCACTCAGCACAGTGGAGGAAAACTGAGGGTTTTCCCAACAGCAGAATCTCAGCAGTTTGATAGTGTCCTCTGAGTTACTGCAGTCCTCGATAATCTTCTTCACATAACTGGTACGCACAAACAGGATGTCTACCACCAGCTGCTGCAGAGGCATGATGGGAGCGGTGATGTTGGGGTCACCATATGGGTTTGGCAGGGGAGGGTTTCCTACAAATGTCAACATATGGAAATGTCAGCTCATATCCTGGCTGGTGGTCTGGACAGAAGAGGAAAATGTTCTTTTTGCATGCAAATCATTAAATTTGTGTCAAAAGTTCAAACTACTAAAACAGGGGTGTCAAACTGCAGAGTTTAGATTCAACCCTAATTAAAAGCACCTGATCCAGTTAATCACATCCTTCAGAAAACGACACGGTATGCGTGTTGGAGCAGGGTTGGAACTAAACTCTACAGGGAACCGAGTTTGACACCTCTGCACTAAAACAATGGATGCTGTTGAAACTACATATTTGAAGGTGGCAATTACTTGACAAAAAAGGAACAAGAATAGTGCATCTCTGCGTGTTTTTTTGTAAATGCCCTCAGCTCCAAGCAATGCCAACCTGGCACTCATGCCTGGAGATGGCATTGTGTCAGTCAGTAAGTCCTGAGCAAGGATGAGCATCTTCATTGGGCAATAGTAACCAAAACTACATGGGAAAGCTTACACACCATACACGTTTTCCAGCAATGTATAAAACCTCTCACCGTTGATTGAGGACTGCATACGGGACGTCACATCACAGCAGCGCACCAGCTGTGAGACGACAGTATAGAGCTTTCCGAGCTCAGCATACTGGTACTTAATGGGAGGGCCGGGGCCCTCATCCAGAGCCACAAGCATGAAGGTAGCTGGTACCCCGAGCTTCAACAGCTGCGTCTTCTCTGCCAAGCCTGAGAGAAAGAAACGGAGTGAGACTGGAAAGCTCTACAGCATGCAAGCCCGTATGGATGCAGACCTTAAGGGTGGTGAATGATCCTTACCAAGGTTGGCATACATAACGAAAAGATTGAAGTACTGCTGCAGGTGACGACCGTGCTCAGACACTTCCCTTCTCAGCAGATTAAGCACGGCACGGAATAAGTGCTCACTTAAACTCAAATTATCACAGCTCTGAGACAAAAAGACAAATAATGTAAGTTCCAAATTTCAGACATCCCCTGATTTCCCATGAATGAGGGAAGTCTAGACTGATAAGGAAGTACCTGACTTGAAGGTCCAGGTGAGGCAATGGGTGAAGGGCAGGGTCCATCTTGCAAGGAGAAATGTGCAATGAATACAATGAGCTTGGAGAAGGCCCCTCGAACTTCTGCACTGGGACACTCAAGCAGGTACTCAGAGAAGCGGTTTGGATATGCAAAGAGGACGTTGTGTGCAAACCAGTAGCGGACATTTTTACTGTGCCGTAGCAAGATGCACAAAGCATCATACCTGAAATAAAAGAAACATTAAGTAACTGTTAAAGAACACAGGCAAACATGTGTCTGATAAACACTGAAATCACTCCTACCAATCACTAGCAGGGCCACGGACAATTTTCTTGGTGTGGAATCCAGTACTGAAGAGAAATCTAGCAGCGAGCTGTATACTAATCATAGCCATTTCTTCTGCTTCAGGCAAAAGGTGGTCTTGACCTAAAAGCCACAAATAAAATAATCGTTAATGCTACAATTACTTTCACCATCTCCTGGAATAGATTATTCTGCAGCAGCAACAACAGGAGTCTAATGTGTAATGAGGAAAAAGGAAATCCACTTCCCAAACACAAAAACACAGAGTTTGACATCAACAAACACTGTGAAACCTGAAGCGCAATTTCATAAGCAGAAACAGAGAAAGTTGCTAAAATTTTGGGTAGATGGGTAGATACTGTGCCATTTTCTTACTTTCAACTATTATTTTTTTTGTTTACATTAGAGTGAAAGATGAGTGACGTTTTCAGGCATATGCAAAGTGCAAACAGAAATATAAAGTATTACAACGCATGTTCCACAAAAACATTATGCAGCAAAACTGTTCAACAAATGCATGAGCAATCATAAATGTTTTCTGAAGGATCATGTAAGATCAAAGTCTGAAGTAATGGCTGCTAAAACATCAGCTGTGCCATCATAGGATTAAATTACACATATATTATATAATTAATAATAATAATAAATATATTATTTCAGAATATTTCTAAATACAGCCCTGGTAAACGTAACACCAAACTTTCAACATCAAATTTTTTTTATTCAATTTTTCTCAAATGTCAGAAATGACCAAATATAGCAGGGGTTCTCAACTTAGGTCCACAAGATCCATTTTCCTTCAGAGTTCAGCTCCAACTGTAATCAAACGCACCTGAACAAGTTCATCAAAGTCTTTAGGATTACTAGAAAGTTACATGCAGGTGAGTTTGATGAAGGTTGGAGCTAAACTCCGTAGGATCTCGGATCTCGTGGGCCAGAGTTGAGAACCTCTGAAATATAACTTAACATTTAAATGATTTAATCTTAAAGGGGACAGTGGACGCCGATTTTCCACAGGTTGGTATGATTCTTTAGGGTTTTCATGAAATGTCTGCAACATACTTTGGCTAAAATTCCTCCACGGTCGTGTAAAACACCCTTTTTACCTGGTCAAAAACAGCTCTGTTTACCGTAACCGTTTTGGTGCATGTCAGTTTAAATGATAATGAGCTACTGTTTACTCCACCCCTCTCTTCCGTATTTTGGGTATTCGGTGATGTTACACCGTCAAAAACAAAACTAATCCACTGCGTCCTCAGTGTCTCTGATGACAGGAGAAAATTAAGACTCTTATGTTCAGTTTTATATCCAACTACAAAACACTTGCATTGCCTACGACATTTTTAATCACTACAGCTACTCAACCGCAGAGAAAATGACGGACAGCGTACATATGCAGGGCGGAAATATACTAATATGGGGCAGTCCATTAGTGGTGTGGGCGGGGCCTGAGCAGGATGACATCATACTGCTCAGAAAAATCTAAACAGCTTGATAATTGAGACTTACTAGGTTTTTTGCGGAATTTTTTTTGTGTCAATGGATTTTTAGCATTGTAGGGTGGTTGTGTTCAAACTCTGCTAAGACACATTTATATGCAAATACCATGTAAAAGTGAATTTTGAATGACCACTTTAAGGTATTATTACATAACATTTATTTTTAATATAAGGTCAATATCAGAAAGGATGTGAAGAAACTTTTCCCTCAAGATCTGTGAAAGTCAAATTATGCTTATCCATTTATCAAAGAAACAGATTGAAGACTTGATTGAAAATGAATTGCATGTTGCTGCCCTGATCCCATCTACATAACAGAGGAGAATAGAGCAAGGTCAATGGCTGGATTTACCTGGCGGTGAGTTCAAGTAGACACTGTTACAGGTCAGCAGTTTCCTGATGAACTGGAAGTACTCCAAGCTGTACTGCATACGGTTGTGCATAAACTGCACATTTTGTTTGCGCACGCTGCGTTCGATAGCAGAGGGCATCTTCACCTGGTGAGGTTTGCTGGTCACTGTGAGTTCAGTGATGTATTTAACCAGCTCACTGTCCTTGTCTAACGTGTCCATTCGCTCATAAAAGAGGATGTAGGCGTTCCACCAGCGCTTCTGTCGCCTGTAGGACATGCGCTTCATCATGTGATCGAAGACCTCGCCCATGTACTCTCCACCAAAGCATTGGTTCTTCATCTCCTCATCATCGTCCATCTTGCACTCGGTGACGTCACCGTCATCAAACTTATACCAACGGTTCCTTTCTCCCTCACCACCACTGCCGTTCCTCTGAATGATGTAGGAGTAATAATGACCTCCACTAGCCTGGCCTGAGTGGACCAGCACTCCCACCAAACGATAACGAGAGCTGCAGGGGGGTTCCAGCTCGGATGGCTCATTCTGCTGGATCACCTGCTGCTAAAGAGAGTTTCAAAACTTCAGCTAAGCAAAAATATTCCTAACTGACATTTATTTTAATTAGACAACTTGAAGACCAAAGAAAGACCATGAAGGTGCAATACCTGGTTTTCTGGGTGCACATCAGACCCCTCCAGCTTAGCTACTCCAGCTACCGTATAGGGCTCCATGTCTAACTCCCGTGGGAACTCGAAGTAATCATTGAACTTGATGGCACACTCTCGTTCCCAGTCATAATCGAAGCGTTTCAGCTGGATGGCCAGCACCGGAGGAAGCTTCTTAATGAGTAAACGCTTCACTGTGTCCACCTGTCATGCAGACATATCACCACCTTAAGCTTAATAGCGTTCTTTTAATCACCAACAAAAGCCATTCTAAAGACAACTAAAGACAGAACACACCTTCTTGTTGCATTTTTCACAGTGGTAGGCATTTGCACCCTCGAGCAAGTCTCCTTTCACATACTGCTCCATAGAATCCAGGAGATTTTGATGGTTTCTGATGTCTACATTCAACGTCGTAAACGATTCCTCACATTCATATCTGAAAAGACAGTAAGGAGTGTTTTACACTGGGACACAAAGATCCAAAAGAAGCTGAAACAATATTAGATTTCCAATGTACCTGTGAGGACAGCCCTGACATATTTTCTGGTCAGCAAAAGAGCCACCCAGTACTTTGCTCAGCATGGCAGGGTGACCCAATGCTTTCAAAGCCTCGTCTAAACTGTCAACCAGTGAGTTAAAGAACTCCAGGGCATCATGCTGTTCCCTCAGATTGACTGGTTCACCCCACAACCTAGAGAAAATGGAAGAGACTGGTTTAGAAAACAGCACTATTTGTTCAGTAAGAAAGGAGGATTTCAAAATATAAAGGGTGAATTTACCGAAACTGCTTCCAGAATCCCCTAGGCACGTAGTATTGCAACCTGGAGGAAGCCAAGTGTCCAAAAATGACCTGCAACTGCCGAAGAACCCCAATGTTGTATTCCTTCCTGTCTTCTGACTTACTGAGAGAAGGTTTGTCTTCAAACTGGTGCTGATAGCCAAATACCTCATCCCGGGGATCCACATTACTCTGTAAAATTAAAGCAAGACTTTCAATAAACTGAAGTAACAAACATAATTTAAAGAAAATTTTTGTCAAAATGCCCTCAGCTCCAGGGAATGCCCACATGGCATATACATCCCAGAGATGGCTAAATTTGTCAATCACTTGGTACTGAGAAAGGATGATCATCATCATTGGGCAGTTCATCAATTTAAAAAAACAAAAAAACAAAAAAGCATAATATCATATCAATTTAATGATATTAACAATCATCATAAACTAAGCACAACCTTTCTAGGAACAATCCACTATTTGTGCTTCCAGAACAACAAGTACAAGAGCTGTAAATGCTCTCTGGGTTAATAAAGCACACACCTGAGCTTAATTATACTGGGAAATGAGAAGCCACACCCCTCCACCTGAGCTGTTCCCCAGTCAGTCCTACTCCCATTTTTATTCACCACAACTGGGACAGGTGCTAATGGCCCATTACAAATTTCCTTGGTTCAAAATGCAATGCGCCAGTGTTAATGTTAACTAAAACTATTAACAACAGTTTTTGTTAACTGAAATAAAGCTGAAAAAATACATTATTAGAAAATATAGAAATATGAAATTAAAAACCTGTTTTGTTTAAGTGTTTAAGCTAAGCTGGTCCCATGACAAAAACGCACCTCTGGGAACTGTTTCACAAGACGCAAAATACTTACCACCATGTACATTTCGTGACACAGTCGATTTGAACTGTCCACTGGGTGGCGCTAAAAGAGTATTAGTTTTTTTTTTTCGCCCACGAAACAGCTAAACATACAAATGGTACTTTAATGTGACATTAGTTTTGTAGATGTCATCGCAGTTCTGACTTGAAATCCGCTGAGTGGCGCTACAAGTCTAATGCTCTGTGACGTTTTAAAATAACGTACCTTCTGCACTACACCTAAACCTAGCTGATACTATGAACAAAAGCAAATGTGACGTAAAAATACAATTGCAAGCATGCCGTTTTAGCTTTTTTTTCTGTCTCTCATCTTTCAGCTTTCATTGCGAGTCATGTTTTTCACGTAATTCGTATCCAAGGATTCCGCATGCTAAGTCCAATTTCGTGCCGGCTGAGCTACCGAGCAAGCTTGTTAGGTCCGGAAAGCGGAACATATGGAGCTGTTATCATAACGGTGTACAAAAGCAATTACAAGTGCTCGCTGTTTTACGCTGTTTTGCCTCCAGTGTTACTTTCTCTTGGAAACTGCAGTGATATGTACTTATTGGTATGTATTTTGCATCTTGCGAAAAAGTTTCTAGTTGTACGTTTTCGTCATGAGGGTAAGTTTAAGAACAAAAAATATACTAGAATGGAATTAAAGCTAAACAGAATTGAAAAAAAATTAAATTTAAAACTAAAAATATTTAAAAAAAAAAGTAAATTCAATAACATTAATAAAACTATAACAGTATTTAAATAATACTAAAATAACACTTAAGCACTTTCAATCTTAGACATTTAATTTGGACCAAAAAGTGACAGTGTTCACACTAACCTAATGGCAAAAATATGGAAAACCCCAAATAGAGATTTGTTTTGCTTTAGAGTCCATGTTTATTTGAAACATTCACATACCGGATATAATCCAAAATTATGAGACTCCAGTAATGAACCATGTTAGGCAGTACCTCATTATCTTGCTTCTCGTCTCCAGACATATCATCATCCACATCGCTGCCTGTGCCTTCAATGGCCAAGATGCCATTCCTGATAGGAGGAATCATGTAGAGCTGCTGGATCACTGAGTTCATGTAGCAAGTTGCACCTGCATTTTTCAGACCGACAAACCCCTTGGTAGGCCTTGGGCCAACTGGCGGTAAATATTCCCATTCTGTAAGTGGTTCACAACCTAAAGGCACATTAAAAAAACTCATTTATAAAGTATGTATCATGAAAACTGATGGGGTTGAGTGCACTGTTTCTAGGAATCAGAATCCGCTACACTTCTAACATTAGCACACACACCTAAATAGTACATATCAGTTAGTGTGTCCACAATCTGCTTGAGGTTTCGCACACATCCGACGGCAAGTGCAACCAGCAGTTCAAAGCCGGCATTGATGGTGGCTGGGGTGCTACACACAGGTATGGCCTGCTCAGTGGGGAATTCTCCACTCTTCATGTATTGCAGGTACACATTTGATGCTGGGAACAGGAAGTCATCCATTAACTCCTATAAAGAGTTGATGGAAGAAAGCAAGATCAATTAGTACGGCAATGTAATGTAATTGCAAATAGAAGATTTGTTTTTGTTGTTGCTGCTGGAATTGAACAAAAGGGGCTAATGAGTTTACCTTTATGAGACTAGCACCTCCTTTTTCACAGCCAATGTAGAACTTCTTTTCTGGGGTCTGGAAAGCTAGTAGCTCTTTTGTGACACCAATATGACCTTCCAAAATTGTTTCCTCAACCCCAGGCTCTCCAGTCCTCTTCACTTCATCCTGGAAGGGGAAAAAAAAAAAATAAATAATTCAACACGCTACAGTTTTTGCCATTTTAATTTTAAAAAGAGCTAAGGTTTAGGTAAACGAACATACCCGGATGCGCTTTAACCAATCAATCTCATTGTTTAAGAGAACTTCGGCATTAGGAAGATTAATGTTGCTGTTATATGCATAGTTGAGTAAGTGCCTTAGAAGCGTGAAGTAATCAGCAGCGTGCTTTGCTCGCTCTTTTGCAGTGCTCTGGAACACAAAAGGACAGGATAAATCTGACTACAAATAATGAGATGTTCTGAATTAACTACAACAAAAACATCAGCTGTGTCCTGAAGAAATATACAAGACACTTACACCTAAAACTGTGAAGAGGAGGGTGATGAAGAAGAGAAGAGGCCTTTGGCCCATACAACATCGGGTGGCCATGAGGAAGAACTGTTCTTGGGCCATTTGGCGAACAGACCTAGAAACAAACAACAATATGCTTTAGCATTGACTTAGTGAAAAGAAACTATTCTATCCCGTTTAATAAAATGACAGAAATCTGGAATTTTTAAATCAATTTAATTCAAGTTCAAACATTTAATCCCTCATTGAGCACATTTTTTTACATGATTTTAATGTTTAAATAATTCCCACAACTTTTTAATAATACATTAAATATATTATTAAATAAGTATTTTCAGAAACTAAAAAAAAAAAAAAAACATTTCTGAAAGTCTACCATTTCTGGTATAAACTTGTATAAAAATACTTCCTTAAATCTACAACATATGCATATTTATTATATTGAACGTTACAAAGTTCAAAAGCAACAGCATAACAGGAATAACAGTCCTCTATTTTACGACAACTCACTTGCTCTGGCAGTGCAGCAGCAGATCTATAATGAAGGTCTGCCAGGCCTTTTCTTTGCTAAGTGCATCTAGTGCAGTGGGCATAAGGGCGAAACACAGGGTCATGACCTCCAGAGCTTCACAGCACACCTGCTCATCTTCTGCGTCCGGCCCATTGCCAGCATTCGTCTGCAGGAGATCACACATCACAGGTGTAAATACAGAGTCTGATCATACTGAATCTGATCCTAATGAATCACACATATTTTTCAATATAGCTAAGCACTAGCACCTTCTCATAGATCTTGCTGATCTCCTCATTAGAGCTGAAGACGTGCTGAACTGAGCCGCAGCCAGAAGCCCAGACTATTTTCTGAACCGCTCGAATGACACAGATATCTGGGATGTACTTGGAGGCCTGGAAGAAGTTCTGGGTACAGGAAGAGAAGGACAAACTAAGAAAACTGAGCTTGAAACATGAGGTGTTTCCTCAGTTGTTTCCTTTGTCACACACAAAGCAAAAGAGAGGTTTCAACAAAACACTTCTGACCAGAAAATACAGACATTTTTTTTCCAAGACAGTGAAGAAACAATGCAAACAAACCAGTTTTCGCAGGTGACGGTTGTGTGGTGTTGTATAACATACCTCATCCGAGATCTGTTGGGCGAGGCGGATGGCTACGTTCCGCAGCATGCACTCGGCGGAGGGGTTAGGGATATTCTGCAAGGCATTCTGTAGAACTAGAGCCTGGTCATGAGTGGTCTGGTTGATCTATGAATGAATTAGGAATAAAGTTGTTATCTTGCAGATTCATGCTAGGTCTCTATTGCATGTTTGTTGCAGTTTATTTCACTTATGTACAGTAAAGCAAGAAAGAGAGATAGAAAACAGACAATAACTACCGTTTAAAGGTGGGGCTCAGCAAGTTTTAATGTTTGTGAAAGTCTCTTCTCAAAGGTCGCATTTATTTGATCAAAATACAGAAGAAAAAAATACTATTCTCTATTTTAATATATTTTAAAATATATTTAATTACTGTAATGGCAAAGCAGCTTTTAGGAAATCGGGATATTTTTATTTTTTCAAAATTCTTTGATTAATAGAAAGCTTAAAAAAATAAATAAATAAATATTATTATTATTATTACTATTATTATTAACTTAAATAGAAATCTTTTGTAACATCATATATGTCTTTACTGACACTTTTAATCAATTTAATGCACCCTAGCTAAATAAAAGCATTAATTTCTTAAAAAAAAAGTACTGACCCCAAAATGACTTGAACACTGTGTACATACACTAAGTATATCACAATGTCTATTGTTAAGCGAGTTACATTCCCTAATACTGTTTGAAAGGTATAAATGTAACACTTTAACCCAGTCTGTGCAAAGTTATAATCTATGAAGCACTGTTTAAATGCAGCAAATTCTCTTCAAATCATGTTTTTTTAACTGAAACATTCAGTGCTTTAACAAAAAAATATAAGCTTCACATTTCAGCTTTCAGCGGTAATTTCCAACCCTATTAGTCATTCAAATACTGTTCCATTACATGCATAGAAACAATCAAACAGTCAAATAAAGAGAAAATTGCATAATTAAAGTACATTTAACTTTCCCCTTTCTCATGGTTATGACTGCCTCATGTAAACGCTTCTGAAGCCTGTGGGATTGTTTCCTCACAAGACACTGTACACCCTTGACATTTGTGGAGCTACATAGGGCAAGCCAGCCTGTTTCTAATGATTGATGAACGGCAGGAAAGCTGAAAGGTTACAGAAATTAAACGCTCAGTGCTGAACCTATAAAATCCACTCAGTAAAAAAAAAAAAACAAAACACTTCACTTCCTTCCTTCCAGTGTTTCAAACTGAATTGTCTTTTGCAGTAAGCAAACTTTAACATCCCATCCCCCCATACTTTGTCCTAACTACATGCTAGGGCTGTGCCAAGTACATTTTTACGATATGCGGTACTGGACAAAAGTATAAAGCGAAGCACACAAGTGAAAGCAGGTTCACTTTTTCCCAATATGTATATTGCGTTCCTTATAAAATTACAGGATTAGAATTGTTTCTAATAAACCGAGGGTCTAGGTTTGGGTCCTTTTCTGTAAAGTAAACTTAACTGAAGGTATTGTGCTTATACTTTTGCAGGACTTCCTTAAAAAGAAGAGTTAGAAGCTAAAGCAAGGGCAACTTACAGGCGATACAGGGATAGTCCCCTCCACCACAGGCTGGCAGGCCTCTGCCACAGCCTTCACATGGCCAAAGCCTACAGCTGTAAGCAGCAGCTTGGCTATTTTTAGTGCGTTCAGATAAGCTCCCCGCCGGGTCTCCATGTCAGCATTTGGCAGGAAGTTATTTCTGGTCAGCATGCTCAAAACAAGGGGCAGGCCACCACTCTTCAAGAAGTTGTACTGGAAGTCACTAGCATCCTCACCCAGCGTCCCACTGGCAGGCATGAGCAAGGCGTACACCACCTGAAACACACATAAGCATCTTGCATAGCAAATACTGATGCCGCACAATAAAATTTCCTTTTGGGAAATGCTGTTGTGTGCATGTTTTTGCCAATTACAATTAATTATAAGATTTTTCTAATACTGTTAGTGCATTTTTTGCTTTTTACTTTACACTTAATTGCATTATGTACAGTAATTACCTGTATTTTTATATTTTTATGATTTATATATCTCTCTTCTATTTCTAAATATTATTATTACTGCTTTTGCCCTGAAAAGAATCATTGGAAAGTTTTTTTGGAATGTTTTCAATGTTTCTAATGCAAAATATGAATAAACTAAAATAAAATATAAAAATCCACATATTATCCATAAATAATACTAAAATAATGCTGCTTTTGTGTCTACGCTGCGTGTTTACGCTTGTTTAGCTTCATAAAATATTTCCATATTGAGAAACAAACAAACCTCTATCAAGTAAAGCACTTGAGATGGTGATGGTCCAAAGAAACGCGAATCCAATGTGGGGCTAAGGCTGTTTTCGCCGAGTTTGGCGTGATCCAGACAGATGGCTCGCAGGTTTTCCACTGTGGTGTTATCTGAAAGGCAACAACAGTGAGTAATGAATAGAGACGGCAGATTGGTGCAGCTAGATGTCTCAAGCAGACATCTAATGAAGCATATAGAGCACCTGGAGGCATGAGCTTCATTAGAACACGAGCTCCATCCCGCAGGAGAGGCATGTTGAGATTACAGCCCAGGTCTGCAACTTGCCAGAGGAAAGAGATGTAGCGCAGGTGCAGGGACATTATCTGAGACAACAGGAATCAGAGGTTACATTTAAAATTGCAACACAAAACATTAAAGACAGTTGTAATAAATGCAGTAACAAATTTACGTGGGAAGCCCAGTTACAAAGTAATGCTATTTTCTTTATTTTTATTACTTTTACTATTATTTAATCGTGAGTATACATGTGAATTCCATTTTTTTTTTTAAGTTTTAAATAACTTCTGACTCCTACGTCAAAGTCAGCTTGCTACTTGCATGACAGGAGGAGAAAACACTCTCGCTTTTGTATTTCATCAAAAATATCTTAATTTGTGTTCCAAAGTTGAACGAAGATCTTACAGGTTTGGAATGACACGAGGGTGAATAATGACAGAATTTTCATTTTTGGGTGAACTCTGCCTTTAAACAAATAGACAGTTTGGCTAAATTATGTGCCTGAATGGCACAACGCTCACCACGCCAGGAAGACAGCTCTCCACTTCAGGGTTTGGCCCATCACTGTAGTGATTGCCATGGTTCCCAGGGGATCCAGTGGAGGAGTCTGAGGAGCTGTCTGGACTGGAAGGCATATTGGCGCTGACCTGGGTAAGCTTGGCTGTGATGAGCTAAAGAAAAACAGAAAGGCACTCTTGTAATCTATAACACCATATCCTGTACAAATGACCTCTACAAAAAGTGCTGTTGAAAGTAAGGCAAAGGTTGTGTGTGTGAAATGTCCTATTGAGTAAATTGAAAAAAAAAAAAAATCAGCTAAGGAGATGCCTACAGTTTTGTCTTTGAGGTTTAGCTGCCCAATTAGCTTCCTGTCATCTGCTGGGTCAATGATTTCTCCACCAATGAACAGCTCAATCTTGGTGTGCGTGCTGTTGGCCTTTATTCGGTTCAGAATGCAGCGCCGCACAGAACCAATTGTGTCGTTAGTATGCGACCAAATATCCAGATCATCAACCTGTCGGCCTTGGTTCGGGAAACGCACAACTAACGTGATATGCTTTCCTCTGAAAGCCCTTGAAAAGGAAAAAAAAATAAATAAATAGAGGGTTTATTAGAATCTGGCCTTCATAGGCAAGCAATAATTTAATTTATGACTGGTCTAGAATGGCACTACCTGGACATGGGCAGGATGGTCCTCTCCTCATGGTAGTCACTGTCACACTCGGTTATATACTCCCTGAGCACAGTCAGTACTCTCACCATGCGGATGGCCTCCTGTCTGGCACAGTTAATGCTGTCTTTATCTCCGTCCAGCACACACAGAGTGTCATAGGAGGCTTTGAGCCGGTCAAAGCAAGACTGGATAAAATCCTCATGGATCTCTACCTGCAAAGAATCATTTTAAAAGCAAACTTAAGAGCAGCTCAACATTTATTACAGCAAGTGATATGATTTTCTACTGTATTATTACCTGATTGGCTTGTAATTTTGGTCCGAGGTTTGTATAAATCTCTTTAAGCAAGTCAATTGCTCGGCTAGCAATATCATCACTTCCTTGAATCACAACCTGTTGAAGAAACAAGGAAAATAGATAGTTTGAGCTTAGGCTGACATTTAACATTTGTGAGCCCGGACCACAAAATCAGTCACAAGGGTCAGTTTTTTTGAAATTGAGATTTATACATCATCTGAAAGATGAATAAATAAGCTATCCATTGATTATGGTTTGTTAAGATAGGACAATATCTGGCCAAGAAAAAACTATTAGAAAATCTGGAATCTGAATAAAAATACTGATTAAACGCTTTTACAGTTGTCCAAATGAAGTTCTTAGCAATGCATATGTGACCCCTGGACCACAAAACCAGTCATAAGTGTAAATTTTTAAAAACCAAGATCTTTACATAATATCCTAATAAGTTTGACCCATACAATGTATTTTTGGCTATTGCTACAAATATTCCATGCTACTTAAGACTGGTTTTGGGGTCCAGGGTCACATATTACTAATCTAAAATTATTTTTTCTTATATTTATGATAGGAAATATACAAAATATCTTCATGGAACATGAACTTTACTTAATATCCTAATGATTTTTGGCATAAAAAAGATTGATAATTTTGACCCATGCAATGTATTGTTGCCCACTGCTACAAATATACCCATGCTACTTATGACTGATTTGTATCCCCGGGTCACATTTGGCTAAATTTAACTTTGAGCTCATTTAGCTTTAAAATACTACTGGTGATACTACAACAACATATATAACTTATGATGTCACCCAAAAGTTCCCTCCAAGGGCATCCATTTCCAACGATGCTACTTGATATTTTGTTAAAATACATCAGCTTATTTCAAAATAACCAAGAGACTAAAAATGAACGGATTTCAGACAGGTAATATCCCAGAACAAGCATCTCTGAACATACCAGTGAAGATCCAACAGCTCTAATTGACTCTTACCCTCCACAGGTAATCCAGCCCTATCAGCTCCAAGTCATCCATCATGTATGCCCGGCGTTTTGCCACCAGCTTGCCCTCCCTGCAGTTGACTGCCTTGAAGAATCGTTCAAAGCATTTCATCCCGTTCTCTGTCAGCAGCGAGGGGTCAAGCTGCAGTACGTTGTTCTCAAAAAAGTCCTTGTTGATGTCCGGGTCAAGGTCGGGTTCATCCCCCATGAGTTTGGAGTACCATTTGAAGCAGGCCTCCCGATCACACAAGAACACTGCGTTCTCCGCCAGGCACTTCCAGATCTGCTTAGCCTGAGGCGCGCATAGCCAGAGTTGCCCGTCTTTCAGTAAGAACCTGAAGGATGAGGATATTTAGTGTTTTGTTATTTAGAGAGTCTAGCCGTTTTCATAAGACCTTGTGGTGCAGACCGAATCCATTTGATGACAGAGCTTGAGTGGTGTAAAAGCTGTTGAAAGCATGAAACTGTCTGTTCCTTGGTGTACAAGATATTTGCCAACGATGACAAATAACTTGTCTTTTATATTATAATAGTCCAGTACACACTGAACCGAACATTCTGTGTGTGTTTAGTTTTAGTACTAAAACCAAACAGACAGAAACCAGGGTAAAAAGATGAAGTGAAAAACACTTTCCATTTGTGGCACTCTCGTCACCTAGCTACAGTGATAAACAGCTTATTCTAGTACATGCTGTGTAACATTTGGAACCAAATAAAATCAAAATGAAAACAGAAAAGGATGAAACTGAATTTGGATTCAGTCTACGCAGTGTATTGAAAGGTTGCTTGTAAAGTACAAATACCTCAAGAAATTAAGCCGCTCCTGGACCTCTTGAACATGACTATACCGACTTCCTGGCCTAACCGTCTGAGGATCAAAGTCTGTGTGCTCTGATAAAACATACAAAACATATAAAACATATAAAAAGTGGCAAATGTTTAACACTGCAGGCAAAAAAAAAAAAATAGAAATACATATTAAAGGATTAGTTCCCTTGCAGAATAAATTCCTGAAAATGTACTCACCCCCAAGTCATCCAAAATGTTCATGTCTTTCTTTCTTCAGTCGCAAAGAAATTAAGATTTTTATGATCTTATCTAGCGAAATTTTTTCTAAAAAAAAATTAAATTTCAAATTAAATTGAAACACACGGTTAGTTCTTCGTCTGATCTCATTTTCTCCTCCAACTTCAAAGTCGCCTGACATCATTGTACCTTCATTTGTAAAGGGTGTTTGACTTTCTTTGCAGGTTCACTTTGCAAACACCTACGTCATGTGTGCGTGATTACATAATGCTCAAGGGGCGAGCTAGTGCAAGATGAGCATTTGTGGTTAAAAAGTATATAAATTCGTATTTTTCTTAGAAAATGACAGATTGTTTCTTTAGATAAGACCCTTATTCCTCAGCTAGGATCATGTAGAGCCCTTTGAAGCTACACTGAAACTGCAGTTTGGACCTTTAACCCACTGGGCACCATAGAAGTCTACTATATGGAGAAAAATTCTAGAATGTTTTCCCTCAAAAAAAAAAAAAAAACTTAATTTCTTTGCAACTAAAGAAAGACATGAACATCTTGGATGTTCACCTTGGATGGGGGTGAGTATGTTATCAGGATTTTTTTATTCTGAAAGTGAACATATCTTTTAAAGGGGTCATGAAATGCAGTGTTAGATTTTACATGTTTTTTTGTACCAAAAATTTATAAAACTACCATTTTCCATCTCTAATGAAATCCATGCCCTGCGTTTTGATGCTTAAAATGGCAAGCACTGTGATAGAGTTGTATATGTTTGTATATGATTTATAAATAAACAGGTGTCAAGGAGAACTGCGTTTCAAAAGGGGAGAAAAGAATAATTTGTATTTTGAGTTCTGAGACTTACAGTATGATTTTTTTTTGGTAGAGTAACCTCTTACATGTGTAAACATCGAGCACATTTTGATTCTCCATTTCATGATCCCTTTAACGAATAAAACATGAAGCGGTAAGTCCATGCATCCAAATAATGTTAGCCTCACAAACCTTTCGAGAACTGCCTCATATTCTCCATGTATGCAGACAGGTTCTCTGCTACAAGAGTGACCAGTGCATGGTTGTGCTGCAGTTGGTTGATTAGGTCATGTCGATAGAAGACATGTGGGCTCCGCTGCGTTTGACTGTAAAGAAAGACACATGACTGTATTAACTTTCCCATTTTAATCTCAATTATATTACAAGTTCGTCAACTAAACTGTATGACAATGGCCTTTTTGGATATATAGAAACAGAATGTTTCTCAGTCCCTATTTGAAAGCTTAAATTTACATTAAAGAAGCAATATCCCGATACGCCATCAAAGCAAAGGCAGAAAGAGAATTTTTCATCATATTAAACTCATTTCAAAAGATGTTGGAAAGTATTGGAAAATGTGAGTTCAGCTTTCTGCAAATTTATTTTTACCAACGGACTCACACATTTAAAGCATCCCACAGGAAGAGTGCACTAAATCCAAACCTTGCCCATACACCAAGAGTATGAATTTGCAAGTTTATGAAATATAACCCACAGCAGCACTTTTACTGTAGGAAGCTTTATGCGCATGAACCTCGTCCATGGGCACTGATTGGTGATTTGATTAGGTGGAGGACACACCAAGCAGATTTTCATGAATTACAGATTTACTGAAATCCAAAAGCAAACTTTAGCTTTAAAATTAGTTATAATAACAATAATAATGATAATATTTCCCAAAATTAGCTGTCCACTTACCCCTCTAAGCTCTTTAGTAAGTTAATAGGTATTTTCTTTCTGAAAAACAACAGGGATGTGTACGATACATTTGCTACATTTACAAGCTCTTCCTAAAATTTGTGGGTAATTTTCATGTAAATATTCCTTGAATATGAGCAAAAATGTGTTTTTGTCCATTTATTTTTGTGTGCTAAAACAACTAATGATGCAACTGATGGTTAAAATAGGTCGCATTACCTTAAATTCTGGGGGGCTTCTCCAAAGAGGCTACAGATCTCCCGTATTTGCTTCAGTGCAGGAATCACCCACTTGTCGTTAGTTCTTAATTCTTCTATGAATCTGTCTATCCACTGCATCTTTTGTGTGTCCCTGTCCTACATCAGAACAAAAACACAGTTTCAAGTGACCAAAACATGACATTTGTTTAGCATGTAAGAAAGAAAATTAGTAAATTTTCCAACTATTTAACTAAGGCTGATCAGGGTACCTGGGAACAGCTATAGTCCAAAATCTTGATATGAGCACTAAGGGCCTGGTCCATGATATCCACAGGAACATCATCACTATGAGCCAAATTCCACAGCAGATTGAGCACTTTGTGAGCCATCACGCCATCCTTGTCGTCCTCTGCCAGTCGACGAATCAATTCCAGTAACTTCTCTCTCTGCTTTTTACTCGCATTAGTCCAGCTCTCCTATAAACGATAACATGATTCCTTTGAGAACAGAGATTCAGTCATCTCTGGGAATGCTAGTAAAGCACACATAGAAATGCTGAGTCCTAATAAAACACCTATAATGCATGGTCTCTACATTAAGACAATCCTTTTTAATTTTAAGCATAAAATTGCATTTGTCAGTTCATTATGAGTAACCTTAAAGCAGTCAAAGAGATGGTCCAGCTGTTCAGGTGAGAAATCCCACGCCAACTTTGCAAGGAGGTCGTGAACATTCTTGACAATAGCCTCATGTTTCCCAGCCTGAGGATATAGATACCATTATTACAATTACAAAGCTTGGTTTACTAATGGCTAATAGTATTTGATTGGTGAAATTGTATGTATTGCATAAATATTCAAGAAAAAAAGTTTAAGAATGCAAGGATGACAAAAATATTATGATTAAACATTTTGAACATTATAAATAATACATTTAATCACACAGAAACTTGAGAATGTGCCTCACCTGAGCGGCCCAGATGTTGTCTAGGTCCTGAAGCGTTAGGGCCTTTTCTTTGATGACGAATCGCAGGATCTTCTCCAGTTTCTCCACATACTGTGGTTGATGAAGGCTGTCTCGCAGCACAATAGACAAAATATTGTTCTGCTGAATCCATTCCTGCGGGAAAAAAAATGCATGTCCAGCTAACGTGAAGACACATTTGAATCAAAAACTTAATTTCTAAGCCCTTCACACAGCTAAACAACACACTTTGTTTTGCTAGCTTAATATATTATACAATAATAATAGCTGATGAATGTTACGAGCTTTGTCATGCAAACCACTTGGTTAACTACTGCAGCGTGACTTACTGCCATGCGCTCTGCCGTCAGCCACTCTTCCTCTTCAGGATTGCCGTGACGATGCGTGTAGTAGGAAACACTTGAAATCACCTTGTTTACTTCATTTAGTGCATTCATTTTGCCATTAAAAGAAGAAATCTGCAATAACCTGTAACAAAAAAGGTCAATGACAATCAAGAACAATCATTTAGCATGCTGCATAATATCTTAAAACTAGTTTTAGCTGATATTTAGCTCACCTAAGAATCATTTTTAATCTAAATATCTCTAAATTCTTCACTGTTTCCTCTTGTCCTGGCACTCGGGAAGCCAGGTTCTTCAAAGATTTGATTATCATAGACAGGGCATCGTTTTTGGCTTCGTTCTTTGCTTCCTTTTTCAATTCCTCATCTGTGAGGTTTTCTAGAAACTGGGGAACCATTTCTATGATGGGAAGGAAGTACTTCTTCACCGTGTGCAAAGTGAGAAACTCATAGCACTGTCCAAAAGGCCTGCAAAAGAAAAAGTCAATCAAACCTTAGTAAAATAAATTCCAGAATCCAGGCAAATAGGAAACAATATGTTTGACTGTTCTTACTTAATGAGTGCAGCGATGATCTGAACATTCAGAGCTTGGCCACTCATGAATCGATCATGCAGAATTTGAAACCCGTTTAACGTGCCAAATTTGTTTATTAAGTCCACCAACCAGCCCTGCAGGAAACAAATAAACAGGAATGTTTCACTGTATAGACCAATACAACAAAACAGTGCTGCAAAAGGATTATTCGCGATTAATCGATTCAAAACAAAAGTTGAGTACTATGATATAAGCGAATACTATGCATATTTACTACGAATATATAAATACACACACATATGTATACATTTAAAAAAATATTCGTATGTATTGTACATATTTGTATGCAAACACTTGTAACTTGTGTGTGTGTGTGTATATATATATATATATATATATTTTTTTTTTAAAACATAAATCCTTATTTTATCCTATTCTAGGGCTGCAAAGTCACGATTAACTGATTCAAAACAAAAGTTTGTTTACATACTATATAAACAAACTTATTTTGAATCGATTAATCGCAACAAATTGTTTTGCAGCCCTACAACAAAACAAAATAAAACATTGAAATTAAAGCTAAAAGCAGATTCATAAAAAAAGTAGTTGATGAATAAAACATCTGTGGATTTAACATCATAAAAATCAACAAAAGGTTAAAATTTATATTATTTGCATAAGAAAAAAAATATTTTAGGTGAAGCATGGCTAGTCAGCATTTCAAAACACTAATTTGATTAATACATTTCAATAATTCAGAAATCAAATCCAAGAACTGAAGAAAAGTCTGGCACAAACACCCTCTCACCTTAGGAGAGCGAGGGTCAGGTGGACGGGCAAAAAGCTCATCCTCAGCTAGCTGAACCCCAGCAGGCACCGTCTCAGAAGGCCGAGTACCATTGTAGATGTGGAACTTACAGTGGGGGTTGGTGGCCATTGCCAAGAGTTCTAGCAGAGGGAACCAGTCCTGAGAGAGCTTGGTCACACACAGCTCCACCAGTCGGTGGGCGTTATTAATGATGCACCGCTGCCGAGAGAATGAGACACAGATTGACATGTTAGGCCAAAAACGTACCATCCTAGTAGCATTGAGTATGTCTTGGCTTTAAAATACAATGAAATGCAACCACAGTTGATGGACTTTGATTTATATAGAGTAGGAAGTCTTGAAAATGTAAAAACTGATCTATATTTGCAGTGCCATTGAAGCTGATCCTAGAGCAGCCTTGGAAGAGCTAAAACGAGCCTCATACGAGAGCGATGACTCAGTGCTGTGTCCTAATACTGCCTCTGTTTTACTGAAAGGAGCTCTTTGATCAAAGCTTTGGCATTTCAATCAAACAGCCAAATAAGATGAAGGCAACCAAAATAACATTACTTTTCTTCACAGTCGCCCAAAGAAGTAATCAATTCTTGAGAGGACAGACCTGACAGCCAAACGGTTAGTAAAACCCTTTAATGTGCAAACAAAAAGACAAAATGTGCTGCTGAAATGGAGAGAGTGATGAAAACGGCACCGTCGAGCAGGTTGCAGGACTTACATGGATCTCAAATTTCCATCCACTAACAGCCTCATCTGTCAGTATTTTTGTAAAGGATATTGTCAAGCCATCTCTGAAAAATCTCTGGCATGCTTCACACTTGACATCAAGTCCTGGAGACAGAAATGAAAGAAACACCTATCAGAGACTGACATTTACAGAGGCTGAAGAATTCCTTCGAGAGCAAAAGCGAAAGCTTAAGATGACGCACATAAAGGACACACATAATACTGCGTCTGCCACTAGTCAGCAGATCAATTAATGAAAATAGCAAGAATATTAAATCATAAACAAGACCTAAAAGCATTACCTTTTTTACAAAGATCTATAGCAGCTTCAAGAAGAACTTCTAATTCACCCTTTGGCAAAACTGGAACGACCCAGCGAGGTCTGTATGTTAAAAAAAAAAAAAAACATAATTAATCAACATAATACATCACTGATAAGACACAGACGTGTAATCTCACCATCAGCGAATAATAGCCTAAATAAATGTTCTTCATAATAATATCCTTGTCGTTCATCTCCAGATCTCCTGATTTAATTATAAACATAATTTGACCGAATACCGGATGCAAGCCCTAACCTGTTGATCATGTCATCCAGCTTGGCCAGTTCAGTGTGGGGGAAAGCTGGCTCCTCCTCCTCCAGAGGAGTGGGAGAGTCCCCCTGTCCCTGGTCATCTGGTGGGCTCACTGGGGAGTTCTCGTTGGATGAGTTGGGAGAGGATGTCTGCAATGCAAACAGTTCACATGTTAAGAAAGTATGTGACTTAGATGCGAAGACTACATTCAGGATCATCAGTACAAAAATGAAGAACACTATATAGCAGCCTCGTAAAAGAAAGTCTGCCACACAGGCTGTAAATGATGATCTGAAAAATATTCGTAACATTTAATTTCTGTAACACATTGTTTTTACAAAAAATTGTTCATCTTATCTGGATCTGATTTAGTATATAAAAATAAAGTATCACAGGGGCCAATTTTAATTTCAACTTGCCAATATATTTTATTTATTTGGTTAGTTTATGCCAAGTTAGCATTTGATAACATTGATGTAATTTTTTGAGGCATATCTGGGATTTAAAAAAATTTTGTAGTTCTTCTGTTAACACCTCATGTGGTATAATTGACAGTAAAAAACAAGAAAGCCACACTCAACAAATGTAAACCACCTTAATGATTCAGGTATCTTAGTGACAGGCTAATCCTTCCAATAAGCAAGCACAAAGTATATATCCATGTAAGGGATTAAAATAATGAAAGGGAAAGCGTAAGGAGGATAAAGCAGGTTTAAGATGCTCCGAGTTTCCTGTGCCGTGTCAATGGATGCATGTGGGCTGTAGCTCTGCATGTAGAGCTGAATGGAGCCTGCGGAACTTGGGAAATGTGGGGGTGTGCTGGAAAAGGCTCCTTCTGCTTGGCTGACCTACATAGCCAGTTTGCTTCTCATGTCTAGGCGCTACACATTTCTAACCAACTGGTGTGCTTTTCTCTGCCAGGCGTCTCATCCTCATTGATTCCTGCCTTTTAACATGCGCTCGGTGAGCGCAGGTGTAATAGATAACACTGCTGCAGTCTATCCCTGGAGAACATAACAATTGCCCTCTGCAACATAATCAAAGGGAGCCTCTCGCCTTTTCTTTGGTCATAATGATGGGGTTTCAGTTTTTTGACCACAAATGCATTAAACCATTGTTAAAACGTTATTCACTCAGAAACACAATAAAGGCAGATATACACTTGCTCCTGAGAAATCCAAATCCTCAGTAAGACCTCTCGAAAGACACCCAATTTTTTTTTTATCTTCTGAAACTAAATGTAGATATAGACCAATTCTGTGTTTACAAACAGTGATGACCTTTTGTGGGCGGAGCTTATCCAATGGCAGAAAATGACCGTTTTCAGGTAGCAGTCTATGAAAACCATGGATTAAAAGAATAAATCTGAGTTTATTTTTCAAAATATTGACTTTATTCTTGCAATTCTGATGAAAAATCAACTCGTCATTCTCTCTTTTCCCCTCGGCTCTGAATCATGAGTTTACCCACACTTCTGGGAGTTTTTTCCCTTAAAATTGATAAACTTGCTATTGCGGAGTTAAATCAAGTTACAAAGTCTGAACTATGAGACATAAATTTCCATTTGCGGAAAAAAAAAGTCAGAATTGTGTAAACGTAATGTAAAATGTAACAGGTTTAAATAGCATTTCATGCGGTAACTGTAATACAATGTCCTCTATGAACTGCATATGTAAATATGTAGACAAATTGTTTAAAGCAAATTTATGCTTTAAAAGCAAAGTAATCACAGCAGGTTTCATCCATAGCCTGTCCGCTTAAAGGGGTCATCAGATGGCCATTTTCTACAAGTTGATATGATTCTTTAGGGTCTTAATGAAAAGTCTATAATATATTTTGGTTAAAAAAATCTCAATGGTTGTGTAACACAACATCCTTTTTACCTTGTCAAAATGAGCTTTATAAAAATCATCCCATTCTGAGGGATTGTTCCTTTAAATGCAAATGAGCTCTGCTCATCCTGCCCCTGTCTACTCCCTGTGGAGTGACATGCTGCTCTGAGAGATTGTTTACTTTAGCCGCAAAACTTGCTAACTAGCATGTTATTAAGAAAGGTAATTGCAGAGATTCATAAAAACCCTTATACTCACTTCTGCTGTAAGTGAAGCTGGATCACAAATGATTTGCACGAACATAGACATTTATGTAGATCGGGAGGCTCATTCCCTTCACAAACAAATGCAATCCACTGCATCTTCAGCGGCTCAGATGTCTGAATGAAATGACGACTACTATGTGCATTATTACATCCAGCAACACAACACCTCAATCACTTAATCGGAGATATTCTTGTCTAACTTACCACCCTGCTTCAGCATCGAAAACAATGGAGGTCTGACTGTTACAGCTGATCTGAGGTAAAACACTCATGTCAATCACCTATTGTGGGAGCAGCCTCTGTCGGTGTGATGTCACCTGAGAATGGCTCGATTTGAAAAAGGGGATATTATTTTTACAGATTAATTATAGGGTAGATTTGTACCTACGCTGCCAACACACATTAATGTTCAAACAACATTAACATTTGCATCCGATGACCCTTTTAAACGTCTGCGTTTAGCTTCAGATGGCATCTTTGACGACAGTATTGTATAAAAATGATTTGCATTCCCATTCTGAAATCCAAAGGCACAATACCTTTTTTCTCTTACAAGTGTTTTTCTGCCACCACAATGCATGCACAGCTGCAGGTGATGTAACTGTGACGTCTACTCCAAATTGGTCTATTTTCTCAAAAAGCTTTAAAAAGTTCATAAAAGCATCAAGAAATAAATCCACATAAATCAAGTGGTTTAAAGGGGACCTATTATGCGTTTTCACTTTTTGAATTTCAGTCAGTGTGTGGTATGTTTGGGCAAAAAAAAAAAAAAAAAAAGAGTTTCAAATCTCAAAGTCCATTCCAAAGGGAGATATTTCATTATTAAAAAAAAAAAAATCCCTTTTCAAGAACTACAACAAATGGCTCGTTTGGACTACAGCATTGTTTTCCAGGTGTTGTGAGGTCACAATGCGGCCCATTAAAATATCATTAAAATAAATCCCGCTTACAGAAATTTGAATGGTTGGGGGGTGGGTAGAGACGAGCTGGGGGATTAGCCTAACTTTAGTGATGCAGCGTGGAAAGCGGCTTCTGTGATGCTTCAATGAGTCGCAGTGCGACTGGTATAAACAAGCCTTGAGTGACCGCGATCTGCTCCAGTGGGGCGTGGCAGTACTGAAACACGGTCTAAGCTGTTCGCCAATCACAACACACTGGGTCAGCTACCCAATCACAACACATTTAGTTTTTCGGAATGCAGGCCTTCATCAAACCTGGAACTAATCGAGCCATTTGTGCCAGGCTGGGGAGAAAGGTATTGTAATAAATGTTTTTTTAACCACCAAGCATGAGAGCATGTTCTGGTATACCCCCAAAACAAAATCAAGACTTTGTAAAAGAGCATAATAGCACCCCTTTAATCCAAGTCTGCTGAAGAAAAATGATGGCTACATATTTAGGGGTGTGGTGATCAATTCATGGATCGATTCCGTGATTTTCCAAATATATCCTGATTCACTCTCAAATTGATTCTGAGCTTAGTTTTTAACAGCAGAAGGCGCTCTAGGCTAGTTTTAGAAAATGCCACACACTTAAATGCTCAACAAAAAGAGTGTTCATGACATGAGATTAATGTAAACACAGCCCACTGTGAACACTCCTGTAATTCGCTTCAACCTTTTTGAACTTTATGAAGTAATATTTTAGGTTTAAAAGGGGTGAGTAAAGAACAGGAAGCAAGCAGAGTACAGCTGAATCTAAAGCTTGCAGTATCATCTTCTGTTAAAAACTAAGTTCAGAAATGATTCAAAAGAGAATTGCAATGCATTTGGAAAAAACACAGATTCGATCCACAAATCGATTTATTTTCGCATCCCTACTTGATATGATTTAACGTAGGCTTTTATTCACATATTAATACTAATCAACACACACACATAAACCACATAGGATAAATAGGATAAACAGAAGCTGAAACATGCTTGTTTGATATGTGATAACCAATGAACTTTTTCTCTCATTAAGTACACATGGTTGAGCCTCTATTTACCATATTTGTCGATATATATAGTATATTTAAAAATGATGGCGTATATTAAAATATCTCCATTGACTGGGTGGACTAATCCTTTAATGTCTCACTAAGCTAAACATTTGACTCTCTGCATAACGTATGGTCAAATTAACAGCATTTTCTGCCGCACCCAATTAGAAGGAAAGAACAAACTAAGAGTGATGCAAAAACACAAACACAATCTGTGGTTGGGTGTATTAGATGAAATTTAGTGGAAGATAAACTTGAAATTAACGATATTACAATACAAGCCCAAACAGCAATAAAGTAGTTCAAATAATGCAGTAGAAAGCTGTGAATAACTGTCAGACAGCACTGAAGAAAAATGGAAAATGTGTACATTTTGTGATCAAAGTGTCTACCCGTCTAAAAAAAAAAACTGGTGATTTCACAGATATGACTAAGAAAATACCTAAAACTCCATGCTTTTAGTAGTGTACAAGGTTAATATTTATACAATTGGAAATTTCAATTTTATTACAAAATTCAAAGTATTACAAAATGCCGATATAAGCTCATGCTCATCTCTTACTTAATGAAACACCATAAGTACAACCATAAAAAAAATTGTTATATGATACAAGAGAGGTGGTTTTTTTTTTATCATCCTACAGTTACCTAATAACATTTCCCCCTGTTGATATCTGTTCCTACCAGGGCAGATCACAATTACAGAAACACATTTGCATCTATGGGAGTCGGCAAATGTTTTTTTTCGTTGGAACTCTGTCAACTGTCAAAACTGATCAGATGTGGTTTGAAGAACATAACGCAGCACAACGCAATGATACTGTAAACCTTACTGATAAAACAAATTCTCTTCAGCGACAGCAACAGCAAAACGCAGTTGTTTCGACAGGGATCTGAAGGGAAAGGGGAAACTCAAAATGGGGCACTGACCTGGTTCTGGGGCAGGGGTGGCTGGGACTGGCCATCCGGAGCCTGGCCCTGACCATCATTCCCTCCCACAGGGGAGCCACGGGTCGTGGCCGTCATACTCGACACGGGGCAGATCTTTGCAATCTTGTCTGCTTATGTCGCTGGCACACCAGAAGAAATCAGTTTCTCCTTAGGAGCGACGGAGAACCGGCACACTTCTGAAAGTGAAAGCACCACCTGGGGGACTGGATATGTTGCAGAGACCATTGCATAACCTGAAAAATAAAGAGACTAGCATCAGAATCTTTAAAACACACCTTCTGATAAATGTTTTTACATCATGAATACTGCATAATAAATTTTTTTAAATCATTTCATGGAGACTGCACTTGAGCCAATGAAATACTTTGCTGAGCATATCTAGAAATAAATTTAATTAAGATTTTATTCACTTCCATGCTATGTCCAGGCGGGCACCTCATATGTTTCCATAATAAAATCAGCGTGAACTTACTTCCTTTTCTGACATATTTCCTACCGACCAAGAAAAAAAAAAAAAAAAAAGGCGGTACCTGATTTTATCTATTGGGAATTGGATTGTGAAAAGTAAGTGTTGCACGACAGAACAGAGCTAGACCAAAGGTGAGATAACTACACCAATGACTAAATAACTGATTGGCTATTGGTTAACAGCACATCACAGAAAGGCCTGTTGACAGTAAAGTGTCAGCCAAAAAGGAAAAGGAGGAGCAAGCTTTCATAATACAATTCAAAATTGTAAGACAAGACATTTTTTCTTTGAAACAACATGCATGGGTGATTCTTGTACAACAAGACCAAGTATACATAAAAAGTAAATAGGGTACCATTTCAATTGTATTTTAATAATTAAATTTAGGCTTGCATTTAAGTATTCACAAAGCTCTTTATAATGCCATTTCTATAGATGTAAAGTATTTAGTATAAAATTACAGAACATTTAATATATTCACTGAATTCAAATTTGTTTGCTGATAAAACTAAATGTCTGACATTTTACATTAAGTGCACAGCCATTGTAACAAAATCGCTGTTCGGAAACAATGTGCAATTTCAAACTGTTCGTTTTGAAGATTCTTGAAAATCCATTTCTAGTGTCCTTATCTGGTCAGATATTGCATTAAAATTACTACAAAACTACAAGATATATAGTTCAAAACAAGTAGAAGATGTTTTACTTTTATAGTGCATGTAATGCTTCCCGGGAGGATGCTGCTGGCTAGTGCAAACTGCATTAAATCATAGCATACAAAACAGGTCTGGTTAGTACATAAATACAACGCCAAGTAAAGAAAAAGCAGTGCAGAGCACACACTACTACTGGTGAAATGCCACAGAAAAACAAGCACTTCTTAGCTTACTGGACATTTATCACAATGCAAAGTATAATTGAAAATATAACAACTAGGTGATGTTAAAAAGTTTATAGACTTAAGAGCAGAAACTAAAGTATAGCAACATAACATTATGCTACCTATCATGGACGTGCTACTGAATTCAACAGAATATATACATTTTACTCAACATAACTATTTATATTAAGTTTAAAGAGCCTGGGACATTTAAAAATCACGCTTAGGGTTTTATTACATTAAACAGACAACAGTCTTTTTTCATTTTGTGCCAGTTGACTCAAACAAATGAGGCAGAATAGCTGCAGCTTCACTAAACAATTCAGTGGAAGTCTGTTTTGTAATGAGCAAAACATTCTTGTTGGCTATTAATAAAATTGTATTTTATTAAAAAAAACAGCATTTCATTAAAATACTGCAGCATTATTGAATTATGAAAGTATTACACAATGTTTTAAACATCTATTCAAACTGTGATATCAAATTAAACCTAAATTTTCTAAGTGTCAGAGTCATAATGTATAAGCACATTTGACCAACATAGTTCAATAAGGCCGTAAATGAAAATGAAATAGTATAGATTCTCAAATAGAGAAAAATGTAAATGTCCTCAAATCACAACACAATAACACACATGAGCAGTCTGAGTAAACAATTGTTTGAAACTTTCAACTATGCTGCTGGTTTGGCAGTAATTATGGACATGCTGCTATATGCATAATGAACACAAAAACATTTCCCTGAATCAATGAGACACCACACTACAGAGACTTAATATAATGTATCTCATTATAACAAACATTTTCACATTTGTCATCATAAACCAACCAGATACCCAAGGGCTGGCAAGCAGAATAAATACGTACAGATTGAGCTTCTCATATAATGGGAGGAAATTAATTTTAATGTCACTTAATTGCCAAATATGGGCGTATCCCATATTGTCAATATAAATATTGCAGCTACCAGAATTCATCTCCAAACTCCAGAAAACGGAATTATACATAAAAGAGGTGATATTGGCTGTCTCTCAAAACACAGTGAGCTGCCTACATAATCAGCCTACGACGCCCAAAAATGCTGTCAAAGTAGGGAGCTTACTAGGTTTTCAGTCTCAGTCAGTTTAAACGCTGCAAACGTGCCTACGATGCCCAAAAATATTGTCTGGGTGGGCAGCACACTTGCTTTTGAGACACAGCCATTATGTATTGGGCCTAGTTTGAAACTGTGGCAGTTCAGGCCTGTTTCCTCCTCCAAACACAATCAGAGTTACAACAGGTTTTTCTGTGTAGCCAGCAATGCATAAAGTGCTATTAAAGCTCTGAGGCTTCACATGACACCGTTTTGGTACATACAATCTTATTTTATAACTCAAAAGTAAGAGCGAAAGTGAATGTAAATACAGCAGCAGAAACAGGCTAACATGCTAACGGCTAACAGCTGGACTCCAGCAAAACACAATCAGCTCGTGACAGTGAATCTAAAGCCGTTAACGCATCAAAACACCTCTTTTAATTATCCAACAAGCTCGTGTTATAATTCACAACATGGCAGAAACGAAAAAGACGAACTTGTGCTAAAAAACAACCGACCTGCCCACGTCAAAACCACTTGTTTAGCCACAAATCAACCACCTCAAACTGAACTGCCGTTAAATGCAAATGCTAATTAGCTCGAATAGATCATAAAATCGGCCGTGCAGGTAAAGTACGACAGGATTGAAAATATGCAAGAAGTGACAAATATCCAGACGTCTTTACCTTCGTTCATTGAGCTGTTCGAGCTAAGCTAAGTGAGCACTGACTTGCAAATCATCTGCTATTAGCCGCTAGCTTCCCTTAGCTTCACACACAAACCCACTTACCGAGAATCAAACTGGATCTTTCCTCCATACGACCCCAGATCGGATCATTTAAGTGCTGTTTAATAATTACTCAGCCGCGTGCATGTGCCTGGCTGTCCCGATTATAAATATCACGCCTGTGTTGAGATCAGATCATTGGTTTATTGTCTGCTGTTGGGTGTTTTTCCTGCGTCACCAGCATCGACTGCTGCTGCCCCCCTCCCTTAAACTGCCTCCAGCCGCTCTCTCTCTCTCCTGTGTCAGGCTGCTTAGAGACCCGTCACCGTGCTATGGATGGAAGTAAATGAGAAGTATATCCGTGCAGTTACTGCCTGGACGTGTGACTCAGCTGAGCATGCGCGGTTTCGAGGACAGCTCGCCTACCTGACACCTGATTTTGTGACATTAAGAAGCGTTGTATCATTGTTCTTATGAAGAAATTGTTGTTGATCCTCCTGAACACATTTATAGTGGAAAGGTTGTTCCAAAATCTGTGTTTAGATATAAAGTTGTAGTGTAGGCCTATCTTGGGGGCAAAGAATAAAAAATAAACAGTACATTTTGTATCAATAACAAATATTTTTTTAATAATTGTAATCTTTATAAATTAATACAATAATAAAATAATAATATTATTTTAATAAAATAATATTATTATTCTGAATATACACTACCAGTCAAAAGTTTTTGAACAGTGAGATTTTAAATGTTGTTTGAAGAAGTCTCTTCTGCTCACCAAGCCTGCATTTATTTGAACCAAAGTAAAGCAAAAACAGTAACATTTGGAAATATTTTTACTACTTAACTCCTTTTTTTCTCTCTCTCTATATATATATATATATAGAATAAAATGTAATTTATTCCTGTGATTTCAAAGCTAAATTTACTCTAGTCGCATGATCCTTCAGAAATTATTCTAATATTCTGATTTGCTGCTCAAAAAATGTATTATCATTGTTATTATGTTGAAAACAGCTGAGTAGAATTTTTCAGGTTTCTTTGATGAATAGAAAGTTCAGAAGAACAATATTTATCTAAAATAATAATCTTTTGTAACATTATAAATGTCCTTATCAATTTAAAGCATCCTTGCTAAATAAAAGTATACATTTCTATAATTTCCTTCCCAAAAAAAAAATATGCTGACTTTGAAATGGTATAGCGTATAATGTTACAAAAGCTTTTTGTTTCAGATAAATGCTGGTCTTTTTGTTCATTAAAGAATCCTGAAAAAAAGTGTACTCAACGGTTTTAAATATTAATAATAATAATAAAAAAAAATGTTTCTTGAGCAGAAAAACAGCACATTAGAATTATTTCTGAAGGATCATGTAAAACTGAAGACAGGAGTAATGGTGCTGAAAATTTAGCTTTGATCACAGGAGTAAATTATATTTTAAAATATATTTAAATACAAAACAGTTATTTTAAACAGTAAAAATATTTCAGAATTTTACTGTTTTTGCTGTACTTTGGATCAAATAAATTCAGGCTTGGTGAGCAGAAGAGACTTCTTCAAAAACATTAAAAATCTTACTGTTCAAAAACTTTTGACTGGTAGTGAATTATACTGTTTTTAATTCAAAATCTTTCTGGAATCATTCGGAAAAGTATATTTTAGGAGGGTAAAGATGAGTGTAATAATGTAATACTGTATTTTAAAACAGTTATTTATAAATGAATAAATTTATAATTAAATGCTAGGTTAAATATCATATACATAGAAATAGACACTTAGCAAACTTTGCAATTTATCACATTTTAGAAATTAAGAAGTTATATGTTAGTCTTTTAGGGTTAAAAAAACAAACATGTATCATCATCATGAATTACCAAATTTCAAAATGTCTCTGGCAATGTTTTTAATGTTAGTATGTACAAACACCTCTTTTTTTAATTTTAGAAAGTTAGTAGACATAATGCACATACCTGAAGTAGTGTTCTACTTAGGCAACATGAACATTGTCTAGGAGAAAAACCAGTTGCATATGACATATTTTCCTGCATGCTTAAAAGACTGGGTGATGTCTTGCATGAAAGCCAATGAAACAATATAAACCTATGGAGTGTGACATACTGTACATGTATTGCACTTTAAAACTGCCTGTCTTGACACATGCCAAAGAATAATATTTTCTAAGTAGATGACATGTAATCAGGGCTGTAACTAAAACATTAGGCATTATCCCTCAATTAATGCTTTCAACAGTAGTTATGTCACGTGGTTGTTACATGACCTCATCATGCGAGTGGCATAAAACAATCAGGCTGAAAATGAAAGTGGTTATTTATCAGTTCTTTTTCCAGTTTGTGTGACAATTTCTGGCATCTTATAAAATAAGTGAAAAAAAGTTTTAAAAAATAAAACAGGTTATTTATCACACTAGAAATAAAAGGTCAAGTTAAGCTTATTACATTGTGGGATAAGTATTTTGTAAAGTGTGCATTGTACAATGCATATTATAGCATATGTCCTTCCAAATGAAAGAGAAGTGTGATAGTATTCTATTCCGAACATAGCCAATCCACTTCATAGACCAAACATCCTTTACAACAACCGTTTGCTTTAAAAGAAAAAGTGCAGTTGTTTTAACTAAATTCTAGCCTACTACAATGACCTGGATGAATAAAATGCTTCATGGACAAGCCACCTGAATAACATGAGTCACTCAGCTGGACAATCTCTGCTTGAATAGAGCTTGACCCCTACAATCCATCAGTGACAAGCATACAATTGATTGGTCACTCAAAAGCCTTTTGTACTGTGCAGAGAAGACCCCATGTTAGACAAAGTGTAGAAGCTGGTTCTTGTGTAGTGTAAAGAATGGAAAAGGCTGTAGTTTAGTCACCTGACCAAAAGAGAAAAGCACCTTCAGTACCAAGTCTGGGTTCGTGTCGCCGCTCAATTGACATCAACCCTGCTTTAAGTATACATGATGATACCTAAAATGATGGTATCTCTATATATAATATTCAAATGTTTTTCAACAGATCAACAAAGAGTGTGTTATGTGGCAGTGCCAACCATCAGCCATTAGTCAAATTTGCATATTTGATCATTATTTGGCCTGTGGCCTTTTTTCCCCATTTTTTGAATACAAGCGCATAAAAGTGCTACAGTTCCAGCAGACAGTTTATATGTTGTTAGGCCATGTTCTGATTTGAGTGCATAACACAGTATAACAAGCAGACATGACAAAATTGTAGGATTTTTAGAACATTATAATGTAATATTGTCACATTTCAACGAGACACTAGATGTCGCTGTGGTTCCATGATCTGGACTCTAGAGCAGAGATTCCCAAATGGGTTCGAGAGGGAACTGCAGGGGTTTCGCGAGTCGATGAAAAGCTAATAAATAAATTGAACGTAACATTAAAAACAACAAAATGGGCAGATTTTCACATGCGAGTCATTGATGCACCGGCATCTTTGCGAGCCCCCTTCTCTGATGATGAAACTACATAATACCATTCCATATAATTAAATCTTGTTTTTTTAGGGGTTAAAGCTCAAATATTGTATTTGTAATACATTGGATGATGATGATGCCCTAAAACTGATCGTGAAGATCAAACTGGAAGGCCTAGAGACTTGAAACTTGGCCAAGACACACGCCAATCAGCCAATAGGGGGCGCTACAGCGATCAAAAACGCGAAATCGCTGATAACTACTAGGCCTGTGGTTTCAATTCTGCTTTTGGGGACGCACTGCTATGCAAATTTTGTATGTCTCTCTTATCTGACACACTCAGTTCAGTTCATCCTTCTCTCTCCTAATGAGCTGATGATCTGAATCACATGTGTTAAATACAGAAGACGCAGAGCAGTGCAGGGACATAGTGTATGGGTATGTACATGCATATGGGCCCAGGCTGACTGGGGGCCTGCCAAGGGGAACGTTTTAATTAAAATGAGGGAATGTATTGTTTATTTGTGGCCTAAATAAATGAATAAGTAGTCAGTCTGTCATCTGCAGGGCTCTGTAATTTATTGTGTACATTTGTTACAGTGCTATCGTAGAACTTTTTAAACTATGTGCAAACGCTGTATTGCCATGGCCAAATAAAATAATAATTATTAATTAAAAATAAAAAATCTGTGTGAGGTTGGTACCTAGCTAGTTGAAAAGAATGTATCACAACTGTATCCTATTTAGCTTTAGCAACATTTGCACCATTTTAATTCTCTTTTATCAAAAGACTATCGAAAGTAGCCATTCTTTCTATTAAGAATACACAAAGCCTTAAATTAAATGCTGAGGACATTGCGGATGAATTTGCCGAAAAAAATGTAACTAAATTAAATTAATTACAACTGAAATGTGAGTAGTGACAAGGTTTTTTTTTTACTTTCTTTCTTTTTGTGTTTTGGGCCACTGTGCCAAGAGTGTGTTTGCATTAAGTGATTTAGTAAATATGCTGTTTTAATAGCTATTATAATAATTTAAGAAATTATTTTATTAAATTATTATTAAAATAATTGTTAAAATTACAAGATTAAAGTTTGGCTATATTGCGTGAATAAAGTTAATCATTGAGAAAATTCCACTTACTCCACAAAATAAAATAAAATAAAAATGTTGGCAAAGTTATATTGTTGGCGTTTCTGAGGTTATGTTACCCGTTATGCTATTTACAAGCTGTTTTACTGATGATTTTAAAACACTAATTTATCATTACATAAGAAACCTGCTGAATTAAGTTGTTCTGATTTTTTTCAACATCCTCTGATATTTTTTTCCTGTTTATTTCATGCTGTAACTATAGAAAAGAGAGAAAGATGATTGATTTACATGCTGCTTGAACTGAGGTGAAAACGATGATCTCACACCACATTAAAGAGCGGAAAAGCACATTTATTGTTTGTATTTCATGATAAAATTGACAGAATTTAAAGGCTATGATTTGTGTTATATTAAAAGTAACAAAACACTTATTGCGATTATTGGGTGAATGGTGCTACAAATAATGAATAGACTTGAAAATTTTGAAAATTATTTTCAAGCATTTACATAATCAATAAAACAGCTTGTGAAAAGTCATGTATGTGATTAACCTCAGAAAAGACAACAAGAAGCTTTGGAGCCCACATTAACCTATAACGGGGGCTACTATATTTTCAAGTTTCTGTAAACATGCACTTAAGTCCTTGGATGCTGCATCACATCTTGCTGGATTTGAATCATGAGTTTGAAGTGTTTGAAATCACAACAACAACAACAACACAATAATCATTTAGTTTCAGCTCTGAGTTTATTGCATTATCATTGAATATCATTAATGTATTTCTAACTCTTTGGTAATTTATTTTCCTCATTATTTGATTATGTATTTGATTTCTATCTACTCATAAAAATGGTTTATAGCAGGTGTTAACAGTGATCAACAACAATTACTAATGAAGGACGAGGTTAGGTGGGGTGGCTATAAACCATTAAAGCTCATTTGGTTAGAGAGAATAACCACCCCGTCCTCCTATTGTCAGTCACCGTGTCACACCCCCCACCACCACACACAACGCACTACATCACACTGGTCATTTATGACTCTACACGGCCCCCCTCTGCATGGCTGCACATCCACAGACCACCACTGCCCGGCAGAGGGGGGCAACTATACCGACCAAACTGGTGCCGGTCAGCAGGTAAAGTACCACGGAATTACAACGGAGAAACGTGTCAGTAGGGAGAACAGGTAAATCACCCGCTCAACTTCAGCTTTGAATTTACCAAGAGTCATTTCGAACGCTTCTTTCCAGTTCACTTTAAAGGCTCTTTATGACGTCATATTAAGTCGTCTCAGAAAGTTTTTTTTATAGATATAATACGTAATGTCTCTAATTTAAAGGACTCAGCCGTCACTGTTGATATATTCGGCCATAAATCCCAGCATAAATACCGAGAATCCATAAACACTTGCACACATGGTCCCTTTTTTGTGAAAGTCACATAATTGTTTAAAAATGTTTTACGATAAAAATGTTTACCACATCTTTTACCACATTTGTTTTGTTACTTTTCGAATGCCATTTACGCATAGTTTTTATTCTTCTGCTCTTTACTCTTCAAACTTTCAATGAACTATAGAATGCTTAACAGTGAGTATGATCTAAACAAAGGATAAAATAATCAATTTCTGTATTTATAATTTGAATTGATTTACATACATTTTTCGAAAATGTCTTAAGATGCAGTGTTACTGCACCGCAGCTATTTGAAGTTTTTTCCTCCAATTATGGCTTCCACACTACAAATAATGAATAGACTTGAAAACGTTAAATATTATTTCCAAGTATTAATACGGTCAGTAAAACAGCGCTATTAATAGCCTTGTAATGTGATTTACCTCAGAAAAAACAACAGTTATGAGCTTTGGAGCTCTCCAGGAGCAGAGTTAGAGATCCCTGTCCAAGACCGTTTATCATAGACTCAAGTGTCTTATATCATTAGAGTCCTTGAACAAAATCCTGGAACATTCTATCATGAGACATTTTTCACTGTTGTGAATTTTTCCCAAACACTACTTTGGCCACCTACAGGCAAGACACTATCACTTTTCACAGGAAAGGAAGATGGGCTTTCATGATTTGCTTAAGAAAACAGACAGTTGAAACCCAATTGGCACTTTGTAAAGGAGATAAGAAAGAAGCCATTCATACTTTGCCAGACACATCCGTAGCAGCTGAACCGATCTGACACACAGTTATACATAATATGTAATAAGTAATCCAAAAGACCTGTCACCCAACAACAAAACTAGGTGCCAAAATCCGCACACACATTTTTCACTTTAACTCACCATCATTAGATGACCAGTTACCATTTTGCTAAAAAATACAATTCTCTCAGCAAATTTGTTAGAGATCACAGTATATGAATCATCATCAACCTCTGTGTTGACTGTTGTAGTGTTTGTTTTTTGTGTTTTAGGAGGGCTTGGCTAATCAGGATAATCAGTGGACATTATCACTCTCCATTTGCCTATTACACACATGCTCACATGTATAAGATGAGCAGCGAGGCACTGAAATTTACAAAAGTTTCAAAACGGCATAACAACAAAGCTTTTTTGAAGTTTCAAAGTTTTTTGTTTCAAAAGCATCCATACCAGATGGACTGATTGGTTCAACAGTGCGGATTTATTCAGTAACAAAACATAGTTGTGAAAGAATGGAAAAGACCTCCGATCTCTAGAACTAGAATAAAAAAATATATTTTTAAAATAAATCGGAATGAAAAACAGTTTGTTTTTAATCCCTGCTTTCAGTTGTGTTTTAAATTTCTGGGTGTAAATGTCTCTGTCTTCTGTTGTGTTTGATTTCCCAGCACACCTATCAGATGGGTGTGAAAGCAAAGTGAAAAGAAAAAAAAAATTAAAATAGTCAATATTTCTTCCTAGATCAGAAAAAAAGGTAAATAGGCACCATTCACAAAGAAGTATTGGATCTTTCTGCAGGGTTTATATAAGAAAATGAGTATACTTTACACAGTTTCAAATTTTTATGAGGAATATGACTAATATTTTCTTAACCGTAACTCATGACTATATTACTATAAAGAGAAAAAAATGCATAATAACCTAACCTAATATGTGTGTATATATATATATTACCCCATTCTCCCATTTGTGGATTTTATTAAGTCCACAGATTACACAATCACATCCTGTATCCTCCTTATGACTTATACACACTTGACTTGAAGTACAGTATAAAAGCAGGGCTCTTTCTGGAGCTTCACAAAATATTCCTCTGAGATTCTCAAGGCAACGGTCTGAAAACCAAGGTGAGTTTTTAGCACAGAGAACTACTGAATAACCTTTCTATATAAAGCATCTTTGTCTTTAAAATACACTGAGAATCCAGAGTGTGCAGAATATGAGTGCAGACAATACATTTTCCTGCTTATGCCTTATTTCAGGTTCATCATGGCAGTGCTGAGAAGTCTGCTGCTTCTTTTCACTGTGTTCTTCATGGGGAATGCAGAAGGTAACCAAAACTTTCATTTGTAAAAACCTATTGTTATTCCATTTTAACATCTTGTTCTGCCAAACCTTTGATGTTTTGTAGCTTTATGGGGAGGGATAGTAGGAAATATATAATATTTTATTGATTAATATTAATATTTTACACACATTTGGAGCTTAAAATCACACAAACATAAAATAAGACACATAAAATCATAATAATAATAATAATAATAATAATAATAAAAGAGTTTTCTGCTGTGAATATCACAAGAGCCTTATATTTTTGTACTGAATGCAATTAATTTAGTTGAAAAATGCCCCTATGGATGGAGAAATTTTGGAGTCCAATGCTACAAGTTCTTCCCTGGGAAGGTTAACTGGATCACAGCAGAGGTAATGTGCTACAATAGTTACAGGTGATTTTTATTTTTTACATTTTTAAAGTAAAACTTTTTTTTCTTTATTCTTGCAAATAAACGATGCAGAAAACTGATATTGAGCAAATAACAATCAGTCCAGACGTTGTTTGCAAATGACAAAAAAAAATTGCTTAAAAAGTCACTTTGTGCTTTATACTAAAAAGATTATATTTTTTATTGACAATAAAAAAAATCTGTCCATTTAGAGAAACTGTCAAAGTCTTGGTGCAAATCTCGCATCTGTGCACAGTAAACTGGAAAACGATTTTCTCCTGAGTCTCTTGCCTTCTTCTTCCACACAATGTTGGGTTGGTGCTCATGATGGTGAACAAGTAAGTTAAGTTGTGTGGGCTACGTAGACTTACACCAATCAGGCAAAACATTATTACCACCTTCCTAATATTGTGTTGGTCTCCCTTTTGCGGCTAAAACAGCCATGGACTCCACTAGACCCCTGAAGGTATGCTGTGGTATCTGGCTCCAGTTCACCACTGTTCCTTTCTCAGACCACTTTTGATAGATACTGACCACTGCAGACCGGGAGCACCCCACAAGCATTGCTGGTTTGGAGATGCTCTGATCTAGTCATCTAGCCATCACAATTTGGCCCTTAGCTAAAGAGGGCACAAACAGATTTTAAGTTTAAAGGGGCGATTTGTGTTTTTGTTTTTTTAACGAGTGATGGAATTTTTTTTTTATTTAGATTTGCACAATATATATAAAACAAAACTCCCTGTTGAAGAATTTCAATAAACATGTAATTTAATTAGCATATTTGTGCATCTACAGCTGAAAGTGTTTCATAATCAATAGAGAACATACCTATATATTTGATGTTAAAATTTACTTTTAATAAATGCACTACTAGAAAAAATTGTAGTGCTTCATTTTGCAGTAAAATTGAACTGTTTGTTTAAGATAATTTTGTGTTTGTTTAGAGAACATGTACATTGCATTCGAGAAAAGTGTCAAATCGATTGATAAAAACTGTAATATATAATATTACCACACCAGCAAAAAAAATTGTAATAAGTGGAACACTATCGCAAGCCCTTGTGTTCAGTCAGTAAAGATCGAATGTAGTTCTTAATTAGTAGCTCAAAACTATTTTATTGATCAATTTGTGGGGCAGCGCTAACAAGGAGTTTGTGTTCACGTCTCCGCGCGTGTACCCGAGTGCTTGCGTCTGAGAGAGAACGGGAGAAAGAAAGCGTGATTTCCGTAAAAAGGTGGAAAGCATGGAAATAGTTGTCATTTTTTACCACATTGTTTGTTTTATTGCTATACTATGGGCTAAACAACCAAAACTTCAGGGTTTTGGTTGTTTAGCCCATAGTATAGTATAGCAAAAGTATAATGTGGCTCTTCATTGTGTTTGGGCCCCCCCTTGGATGAGTGAACATAGGCATGTGCCTAGTGTCACGGATTGGCCAGGCTCTAACCTCAGTCACACCCAGCGATCACAATCACCGGAGTACTAATCATGTCTCACCTGCATCTCATTACCAGCACCCTTTATATGCACACACCACACCACAGTCATTATCCGGGCTCGTCCTTACGATACGGACACATTGTGCTTCTCTCTACGAGTTCACTACCAAATACTTACCTGCTGTTACTTACCTGTACCTCTTGTGTTTTAGTCCTGTCGTCCTTGTCTCCCAGTCCAGTCAGCGGTGTGTGTGTGTGCTCAGCTGCCTACTCCAACCAGGATCATCTGCAAAGGAAAAGATCGTTCATCATCAACGCTGTATCCGATCCATTCAGATCATATCTTCATCAGCTCACTCACCTGTCAAGTCTCCTCCGTCTTCATATTTCATCTGTCGAATTCAATAAACTGTGTTAACATATACTTACCTGGTTGTCCGTCTGCTTCTGTGACACCTAGAATGCCTATGCATAAATCTGGCCCTGCCTGTGTGACCTAATAGAAGCTGAGCCTGGGCAAAGATGGAGTTGCCATTCGAAAAAATTCTTCCCTTGCTGTCTTGTGAGGAAGGACACTGCCTATAATGTGGATGAAGTGGCCATATCCAGCTACACAAAGAGATGATGCTAAGGTGTTTTTTTTCCATCTCCACAAAAGGTTACGTACTATATTGTATTTACATTTAGCAGACGCTTTTATCCAAAGCGTCTTACGAAAGAGGACAATGGAAGCAATCAACAAAAGAACAATAAAATGCAAGTGCTATGACAAGTCTCAGTTGGCTTAACGCAGTACATATAGCATGGTTTTGTTTTGTTTTTTAATTATATAATATATTAAAGAAAACAGATGCAGTTTTTCTGAAATGCTAAAACAAATTTTTTGAAACCATCACTCATTTTCTCAAAACCTTAAACACAAATCCAAATGTTCAAACTAAATTCACAGAATCCCTGACTCTTCTGGCAAAAGCAAACAAAGCTTTCAAATCATACACATTAGTCAATACTATACACACTACAGATTGTTCATTAGTCACTACATCAAAAAATGGAGAACACAGTGTGCAGTGTACGTAGTTACAAAAAAAGGATGTTTACTGTCAAAAAATCACACCTAAGTTTGGTGAATATATCAAAAAAGTAAATAAAAAGGAATAATACACACATATCTATCTATCTGTCTGTCTATCTATGTCTATATATATTTATCTATATCTATCTATCTATCTATCTATCTATCTGTCTATCTATCTATCTATCTGTCTGTCTGTCTATCTGTCTATATATATGCACTCATACATAAATGTGTGTATTTTTCCTTTTTTGTGGTATATTCACCAAACTTAGGTTTCCTAAGATTTCTTTCTTAGGTGTGATTACTATATACTGTACATACTGTACATGTGTATATATATATATATACACATGTACAGTATGTACAGTATATAGTATAAAATACATGTGTATTGTTTTTTTTCACACTTGTATTCACACTCTTCTGTACTTCTCAGATTGGCAGATGCACCCGTGCCTTCTGTGCACTTTCAACTGGCTTATATTTTGTATATTTAAATATTTCGAAACAAGTGTGAAGAATTTTAGGGTTTTGCATCACAAGTTCATCACAGAGCAAACTGTGTCTTAGTGAGTGAGAATGTGTTTACAGTTTTGCAAAAAGAGTGCATGAGATCTGCAAACAGTGTCTAAACTGCCTGAACTTGTTTAAGGTTTTGCAGAAAGAATAATTTATTTGACAAATTGGTTTAGACTATTGAGAATTTGGTTCAGATAATGGGGTTTAGTGTCTAAGCAAATGTGAAAAACTGTAATCAGTGTGCACTACTTGTCTCCTGTGTTGTATCTTCAAAAAAAGGAAAAAACCAAACCCAGACTTCATCATTAGAAAGGTATAAATGTTACAAGTGTTTAAGATTGAGCACAGCAGTGTGTAAGTGGTTCAAACAGAATCCGACTGCATGAACCATGTGTGTGCTATACAGTACCAAAACTGTGTTTTGTAAAATTATTGTTTTAAATGGAGTATTTCATTCTGCAAAAGATGTGTGTGTATGTGAGAATTGTGTGTAGTGTTCTGACAAAGTGAGCCTTTGTTAAAAGCAATTGTAAAACACTGTAAAAAGGCTTTCATGATTTGCTTAAGAAAATAGTTTAGAAACCCAGTTGGCACTGTGTAAAGGAGATAAGAAAAAAAGCCACACCTTGCCAAACACATCTGTAGCAGCTGAACCGATCCAACACACAGTTATACATTATATTCAATAAATAATCTGACACACAGCTATACATTTTATTTAATAAGTAACCCATCAGACCCCTCACCTAACAATAAAACTAAATGCCAATGTGAATACAAGACTGCCAGCCATGATGGAGCATAGTCCTAATGAGATATTGTATTGTGTTTATGTAACCGCCTTCGGCTAATTTCTGTTAAGGTCATGATTATGTTTTTGTTCAAGTTTATGTTTAAGTTTGTTTATTTTTAAGTCAAGTCCAAGTGAAGATTAGGCAAGTATGCAGATTTATTCAGTAACAAAACAGAGTAACTGTGAAAGAAGGAAAGAGATTTCCGAACTCTGGAACCATAATTCTTCTCAAAATAAATTAGAATGAAAAACTGTTTTTAATCCCTGCTGTCAATAGTGTTTTAAATTTATAGGTGCAAAGAAAATGTCTCTGTTTTCTGGGGTATTATGTCATATGGGTGTGAAAGCAAAGTGAGAAAAAAAATCTTACCCCATTCTCTCATATTTAGATATTATTAGGTCCAAAGATCAAACAATTACATCCTGTATCCTCCTCTGACTTACACACACTTGACATATAGTAGAGTATAAAAGCAGGGAACTTTCTGGAACTTCACAAAATCATCCTCTGAGATTCTGAAGGCAACAATCTAAAAACTGAGGTGAGTTTTGGCACAAAGAACTACTGAATAACCTTTGAAGTATCTTTGTACGTTGTCTTTAAAATACATTGAAAATCCACAGTGTGCAGAACATGAGTGCAAATTCTGCAGACATAAAATTTTCCTGCTTATTTGTTTTCAGATTCATCATGGCAGTGTTGAGAAGTCTTCTACTTCTTTTCATTGCGTTCTCCATGGGGAATGCAGGAGGTAACCAAAACATTTATTTGTAAAAACCCTATGTTATCCCCTTTTAACATCTCGTTCTGCCAAACCTTTGATGTTTTGTAAAGCTATAGCTTTATGGAGAGGGATAGCAGGAAATATATAATATTACATTAACTAATAATATTTGCATGATTAATAAGGGATCTATAATGTCTGAAGTACACACATTTGCAGCTCACAATCACACAAACATTAAATAAGCTACATTTATGTACTGGATGCACTTAATTTAGTTGACAAATGCCCCTATGGATGGAAAAATTTTGGAGTTCGATGCTACAAGTTCTTCCAAGAGACGGTTAACTGGATCACAGCAGAGGTGTGCTAGTTACATGCGATTTTTACTAATACATAATCATTCTATAATCTTTACTGCAAAAAAATAAAGCAAAAAGCTGATATATATATAGGGCAGATTAAAAAATACTTTGTGCTTTACGCTAAAGATTGTATTTTTTACTGACAATAAAAAATCTGTCTATTTAGAGAAACTGTCAAATTCTTGGTGCAAACCTCGCATCTGTGCACAGTAAACTGGAAAACGATTTTCTCCTGAGTCTGTTGCCTTCTTCTTCCACACAATGTTGGGCTGGTGCTCATGATGGTGAACAAGTAAGTGAAGTTTGATGCTGGTCTCGAAGTCCTTTGCTGATCTCTCTCCTCCCCTATCTTTCTCTTTAATTGTGCTGCTTACAGAGACCTACTACCTTGCCTAGAATAAAATTTCTGCTTTGAACATAAATATGGTTTGACTTAATTAGCTGCTTACTGGATCTTGAGTACAGCAGTACACTCTTTAAAATCAGTCTCTTCACTCATTAGGAAGGACAGTGGTTGTGGAGTGATGGAACTGCGTATGACTATACCAACTGGTGCAGTGGAGAACCTAATGGCGGTGGTTCTGAGAACTGTGTGGAGATCAACTTGACCTGTAAGAATGGAGTCGTTTTTTTGGAGGGAATCATTTCAGTAAAAACAATCCAATACTTTATTAAACAGTAACATGAAATTTTAGGTTTCTTATATAGAACATTGTTTTATTTTGATTCTACCACCACTCTGATGATCAGAATAACTTATTTCACTTTTCCACCCTACAGCTAACTATTGCTGGAATGATGAAAGCTGTTCCTCTTCACTAAGCTATGTTTGTGCTTCAGACCTGTGAGATCACATGCAGCCATCCTGCCCCACCGTTACTCTGATCTACTACATTTTCTGATCTTATCTTTACAAAAAATGTATTCTGAAATTAAGCTTCACTTAAATCTCTTCTCAATATGAAACACTCCTAAAATAAAATTAAAAATTAATAAAAGCATTGATAAAACAAATCTTGCGTATTGTGAAGTTAATGTATAAAAATACAAGTATATTTCATGCCAGGGCTGGCCCCATAACGCTTTGCACAAATTATGGGAGTAATTTCTGTTCAGAAAGGTTTGCTCTATCAAACCAATAATAAGCATTTTCAAAAACTGGGCACAATGAGTTGACATTACTCTACTCACCCTTCAACCACTATCCCATTATTAATTGTGAGAAACCTCTGTAAATTATTAAGTGTGTGAGTGAACTGCCCACATGAATCAAACTAACACTCAAACAATTTTAGACAGGGATTAATTCACTATTCTGGCATTGCTATGTAATGCTAAGAAAACAGAAAGGACATTACTGCTAAAATTTTATTAGAGAAAATGATTTATTAGTAGTTTAATATTTCACTGGGGTCATGCCCATATTAATTTTTAAACCTTCCTACAGTGAAAAAGTCCATGCCCTGTTGTCCTCTAACATTAAAATTCACTGAAATATTTATGTAATATATATATATATATATATACAGGTGCATCTCAATAAATTAGAATGTTGTGGAAAAGTTCATTTATTTCAGTAATTCAACACAAATTTTGAAACTCGTGTATTAAATAAATTCAGTGCACACAGACTGAAGTAGCTTAAGTCTTTGGTTCTTTTAATTCTGATGATTTTGGCTCACATTTAACAAAAACCCACCAATTCACTATCTCAACAAATTAGAATATTTCAATAGACCAATAAAAAGTGAATTGTTGGCCTGGAAAGTATGTTCATTTACTGTATATGTACTCAGTACTTGGTAGGGGCTCCTTTTGCTTTAATTACTGCCTCAATTCGGCGTGGCATGGAGGTGATCAGTCTGTGGCACTGCTGAGGTGGTATGGAACCCCAGGTTTCTTTGACAGTTGCCTTCAGCTCATCTGCATTTTTTGGTCTCTTGTGTTTCATTTTCCTCTTGACAATACCCCATAGATTCTCTGTGGGGTTCAGGTCTAGTGAGTTTGCTGGCCAGTCAAGCACATCAACAACATGGTCATTTAACCAACCTGTGGTGCTTTTGGCATTGTGGGCAGGTGCCAAATCCTGCTGGAAAATGAAATCAGCATCTTTAAAAAGCTGGTCAGCAGAAGGAAGCATGAAGTGCTCTAAAATATCTTGATAAACGGGTGCAGTAAAAAAAAACACATTGCACCCCAAATCATCACAGACTGTGGAAACTTAACACTGGACTTCAAGCAACTTGGGCTATGAGCTTCTCCACCCTCCAGACTCTAGGACCTTGGTTTCCAAATAAAATACAAAACTTGCTCTCATCTGAAAAGAGGACTTTGGACCACTGGGGAACAGTCTATTTATTCTTCTCCTTAGCCCAGGTAAGCCTCTGATGTTATCTGTAGTTCAGGAGTGGCTTAACAAGAGGAATACGACAACTGTAGCCAAATTCCTTGACACGTCTGTGTGTGGTGGCTCTTGATGCCTTAACCCCAGCCTCAGTCCATTCCTTGTGAAGTTCACCCAAATTCTTGAATCGATTTTGCTTGACAAACCTCTAAAGGCTGTGGTTCTCTTGGTTGGTTGTGCATCTTTTTCTTCCACACTTTTCCCTTCCACTCAACTTTCTGTTAACATGCTTGGATACAGCACTCTGTGAACAGCCAGCTTCTATGCCTTTTTTCAGTCATGTCCGTGCTATTCTGATTAAGTACAAAAAAGCTACAAAGTTCAAAACTTAAACATTTTCAGTCTAAAAAGACCAAAGACCACTGAAGGTTATGGACAGAAGGAACTCCATTCATAATACCAAATAAAAGAAAACTAAGACTACAGTATGTATTCCCTTGCACAACACTGTTAAGTGTTTAAAAAAGCCACAAACACTCTCTGGTTCAGGGTCATTTTATTCATATGTGCAGATCATACGCATAAAATAATTAACTTCAGTAAGCATTAACATATTTTTCCTCAAGAAAAATAAAACTGACTACATTCCAAGAGTAACAAACCACTAAATAACATGGAGTGAGCCTGTGGACGTCTTTATGTTATGTATTTTGTTATCAATTGAGCAATAACTCTTTTCACTGCCGTTAATGGGAATCATAAGATTTTTATTTGCCTGTTTCTGTGGCACAATTGCATATAGCAACTACAGAATGAGCAAGGATGTTTCATTACTAAAGCATTTGTTTTTAGGCACTTCAATCAAAGGCCAAGGTAGTAACTAGAGATTTTAGACTACAACTGCTCAATCAAATACACTCTAAAATGAAAGCAACCGCATAAAAGCATCCTTGAGGTCCTACAAATGATGAAGAACACAAACACGGATCAAAAACATTCCCTTGTGTACAGAAATAAAAATGTGCATTACAATTCCTTTGCTGTAAATATTAACATCGCATTGACTCGACACTGAAAAAAAGACATTTGATATCCACATAATAAGAATAAAGACACACATTATCCTTCATTTAAAGTGAGTGGAGATTATAAAAGACAAACAGAATATGACAGAAAATCTTAAACAGACACTAAACGATAAACAACTGACGTTGTCAGTATTTCCCAACATATAGATAAGCTACACAGGAAAAAAAACAGGTCAGAAAGTACACAGAAATACTGCAAAGGGATTTCAAGTCAAGAAATGACTGACAACCCTACATAAGTAATAAATTCCACGGACCAAACAATAAATATCTGTTTGTTTTGACCATTATAGTCGATGAAACATGGCCAAATAGTCTTTGGCTCACTCAGTAACAAACAGTAAGGGAATGTGCAAAGAATGAACAGAACGCCCACCTTAAGCCAAATTAAAATACAAAGATGATATAATACATTCACAGCGTGTTCGACTCAGAACGGTCATAACATTTTAGAGACCTTAAACAACTTGACGTGCATTAAGATTATAACACGAAAATTAGCAGGGTCCTGTTTACATTGCATGTAAACTATTATGCTACAATGAAATTGCATTGCACTTTTGTGTTCAAAGAGAAACCAGTTACATTAATTACAAAAGCAAAAAGAGAAGCAGAGCAAAACATTTTAAGATTAGAATGTGATCTATCATCTAACTGTCCAGTCCATCAAGGAACTCTCCTTCAATGATGTGCTCTAGGCGTTTCATGACCTGATCACTGCTGGGTGGCGGGTAGTCTGCGTTGTATTGTGGGAGGTGCGTGGAACAGCCATTAAAGGAGCAGCAGAGGGTGCTGAAGAATGGCACGAGATCCACGACAGAGCAGAGGGAATGTAGTGTGAGCAGAGGAAACTCCACTTGATCCGTGCTTGACTCTCCTACTGTTCCGTTCAGCTCCTGAACACACATTCAGATATGTGAAAAAGCACCAATTTTACTGGTTCACAGATACATTAAAGCATGTGTTCATGCGTGTGGAGATCTTACCCCATAGCGTCGGTTTATTCCATCCAGTATCCTAACAATATGAGGTTTACACTCTTGCTCGCCTTCCAACAGAGTGTTTCCCGGTCCATCATAATGGTCGACATCTACTTCAGGAATGAAAGCCCAGCGATACCTGCATAAAAATAATTAAATAAATAAATAAAGGTCAGTCCTTTTATGTTGTTGATCAGATCAAAGGTCATTTTTATTGGGTCAGGCATTAAAGGTCACCCAGAAGTAAGAGGGTACCTACTGATCTATTACTGACAGCTGCCAATGTTGAGGCAACCATGACAGTCCACTAAGGTTAAAAATGTCAAAAGACCAAATAAAGAGTTACCCATGAGCTGTAATATTAATAGAAGATGTACCTTAAAGGATTAGTTCACCCAAAAATGAAAATTCTGTCATCAATTACTCACCCTCATGTCGTTACAAACCCATAAGACCTCTGTTTATCTTCGGAACAAATTAAGATATTTTTGATGAAATCAGAGAGCCTTCTGACCCTGCATAGAAAGCAATGCAACTACCATGTTCAAGGCTTAGAAAGGTAGTAAGGACATTGTTAAAACAGTCCATGTGACATCAGTGGTTCAACCAAAATGTTTTAAAGCTATGCGGATACTTTTTGTGATCAAAAACAAAATAAATGATTTTATTCAACAATTTCTTATTTTCTGTGTCAGTCTTTGATGCATGTTCATGAGAGTACATTGATGCATTCGTGTGTTGCTACTGATGCAGGAGCTGGTGTTCTCGTAGCTTCATAAAATTACGGTTGAACCACTGATTTCACATGGACTGGTTTATGTCCTATATGGATGTCCTTAGTACCTTTCTGGGCCTTGAACATGTCAGTTGTGTTGCTATCTATGCAGGGTCAGAGAGCTCTCGGATTTCATCAAAAATCTCTTAATTTGTGTTCTGAAGATGAACAAAGGTCTTACAAGTCTAACTATCCCTTTAAATAAAAGGTCTTAGGTGCATAAAGAAAAAAATACAGTAATGAAATTCTTTCATATACAGATCAGTGTATAGTCCGTATGAATTGTGTGCTATATTTCAAGTCTGAAATATTTGCTGACAGATGATTTAGAATAGCACACAGTCATATGAACTTGAATGGTGATTTTCAGACTTATTTTGGCAGTAAAAATCATATCCATTTTCACTGGATGGAAAATGGTGGCTTTAAAAAATGTGAGGGCAAGTAAATGATGATAGAATTGTAATCTTTGGCTGAATTAAAACTTTAAGCCTTACATACACTACCATTCCAAAGTCTGGGGTTGATAAAATTTTAAATGTTTTTTTTTAAATTAGTGTCTTATGCTCACCAAAGCTGCATATATAAAAAACAGAAATACTGTTAAGTATTATTACAATTTAAAATATTTTAAAATGTATTTTATTCCTGTGATGGCTTAACTGAATTTTCAGTTGCCATTACTGGTGTATACTTTTCAGTGTCACATGCTCCTTTAGAAATCATTCCAATATGCTGATTTGGAGCTCAAGAAACATTTATTATTGTTATCAATATTGAAAATAAAGTAATTTTTTTGTGGAAATGGTGATACATTTTAATTTCATGATTATCTGATTAATAGAAACTTCAAAATTGTTTGATTTTCAATTATTTTAAAATGTATTCACTGTCATTTTGAATCAACTGAATTCATCCTTGCTGAATAAAAGTATCAAATCTTACTGACCCCCAAAAAGTTAAACAGTAGTGCATGTTTTCTCATGTGACATTGGAAAATGTCCAACCACTGCTTCTGTTCTTAAAGGAGAAGTCCACTTCCAGAACAACAATTTACAAATAATTTACTCACCCCCTTGTCATCCAAGATGTTCATGTTTTTCTTTCTTCAGTCGTAAAGAAATTATGTTTTTTGAGGAAAACATTTCAGCATTTTTCTCCATATAATGGACTGATATGGTGCCCTGATTTTGAACTTTCAAAATGCAGTTTCAAATGATCCCAAATGTGGTTGTAAACTATCCCAGCCGAGGAAGAAGGGTCTTATCTAGCGTAACGATCGGTTATTTTAATAAAAATATAATTTATATACTTTTCAATGTCAAATGCTCGTCTTGTCTTACTCTGCCTGGACTGTTTTTGTTCTGGTTCATGACAGTTAGGGTATGTCGAAAAACTCCCATCTCATGTTCTCCCTCAACTTTGAAATCGTCCTTATCACTGTTTTACCTTTTTTGTTAGGGGTGTTTGATCTTCTTTGCATGTTCACTTTGCAAAGACTGGGTTGGAACTTCTACAGCGATGTAGGATGATTTTGAAATGATTTTTGAAGTTGAGGGAGAAAATACGATTGTTTTTCGACATACTCTAACTGTCTTGAGTCAGAATACACAGAGTTCATGGAGAGAAAGGCAAGACGAGCGTTTGAGATTATTTGAGAAGTATTTAAATTGTATTATTTTTATGAAAATAACATTGTTTCGCTAGATAAGACCCTTCTTCCTCGCATTTGGGATTGTTTGAAGCCGCATTTAAACTGCATTTTGAAAGTTCAAAATCAGGGCACCATATCAGTCCATTATATGGAGAAAAATGCAGAAATGTTTCTTGAAAAAACAATTTCTTTACGACTGAAGAAAGAAAGACATGAACATCTTGGATGACAAGGGGGTGAGTACATTATATGTGAATCTTTGTTTTGGAAGTGGACTTCTTTAAGAAGTTTAAGTAAACTAAATTTTGACAATTCCTAAAAATTCTTTCTTATTGTTAATTGATCTCTGATACGGCAAGAATAAATAGTGCTAAACATGTGCACACACAGCTCATTGGAGTCTTACATTTGAAACAGAGGCATTTGCTCAGGAGGAAACGACACAGCGGTGTCCAGGAACTTGCAGGCTGACAGGTACATGTCTAGCTCTGCCTGAGAGAAGAGCAGACCATTCTTGTCATTTCCACCCCGCAATTTACTCCTGAAACAGAAAGATGCATATATGTTTTTTTTAATGAATTAACAAAATATATACTAGCAGCATTTTTTAATAAGGAAGACTCACTTTGAAACTTCTTTATCGTTCAGCAGTGTCTTCTCAAGGCGGTTAAAAATGCGTATCTGAAATATATATTCAAACTGCACTCAACCAAAGTAGAAAGAACATCTAAAACACCTGATGACGCTTTTGAACACAATCAAATAACAAATACTCTTAGTGAAGAGAGTACCATCGGCATATTTCTTACCAGCTCAGTGACCATGATTGGCCAGAGAGAGGTGAGATGTTGTGGCGAGATCCTCAACAGGAGAACACGGAACATCAGGAACATCTGAGCTGACACTGATGGGTTCTGTCCCACACGCAGGTTTTCTGTTAGACGCTCTAGAATATATTAGGTAAAGAACGTTTTAGCTGGATAATTTCCTATTCTACATTACTAACCTACATTTGTTTTCCATACAGACTGAGTGATACCTTGTATGAGAGGCAAGTAGAAATGGTACTGGTCATTCTCCCCACTAAACATGGCAAAAGCCTGTCGTTTCAGTAACATGGGCTTCTGCTCGGCGCTGTTGAAGAGCTTCAAAGAACTGCTCTGCATGCCTGCATATGGTACATGAACACACAATATAGGTTGATACAATTATCATAAAACAAATAACTAATGTAAAAGAATGTACTTATACTCACTCATTAAGTCTTTGAACATTGTCTTCTCATGAGTCAGAAGATGGTCTATGATGGATCTCCAACTAAAGCAGAATATGTGTTTAGAGGCTACAACACCAAACATTTATTTGCTGCATTTATTTGGTCAAAAATATACATATAAATATGCAAAATATTACTACAATTGAAATGTGTTTTTATTTTAATATAGTTTAAAATATTATTTATTCCTGTGAAGGCAAAGATGAATTTTCAGCAGTCATTACTACAGTTTTCAGAAATTATTTTAATATGCTGAATTGGTGCTCAATAAACATCTCTCATTGTTATCCATGTTGAAAACAGTTTTTGCTGCTTAATATTTTTGTGGAAACTGTGATACACCATCATTCAAAACTTTGGGGTAAGTTAGATTAAAAAAAAAAAATAGTACTGACTACTTTTATTCAGCAAGGATGTATTATATTGAACAAAAGTAACAGTAAGGATGTTTAGAATGTTATAAAAAATAGCTATTTTAAATAGATGATGTTTTTTTGTTATTTCTATTCATCGAATAATTTTGAAAATCTTTCCACAAAAAATATTTGCAGCAAAAACTATTTTTAACATTGATAATAACTAGAACCACTATTAATAATTCAGTACCCATACTAATTGAGTACCAAATCAGCATATTAAAATGAATTCTGAAAGATCATGTGACTGGAATAATGGCTTCTAAAAATTCAGCTTTGCCATTGTAGAAATAAATACATTTTTTTACTGTATTTTTGATCAAATAAATGCTGCCTTGGTGAGCACTGAGCATTTGACTGGTAGCATATATAGGCCAGCTGAATTATTTGTCCAATATTTGACAATTTTGGCATTATCAACTTAATTTAATTTAGAGTGTTGTGTAGATGTCCATCTTACTGGCAGGAACATGTGGATTCCATTGTGAAAAACATTGGGTCCATGAAGAGTTCCAGCACCTCTTTTTTCCACGCTCGCTTAGTGTAGGCATATCCACTCAGACTGCTCAACAACTGAGCACCCGCACAGAAACTAGGCATGTTATAGGCACTGAGAAATATAACGATAGAAACTAAGAAATGAGTAGGAGTTTAAAATAAAAAACTGCCATATATTTGCACTGTCATTTAACAATAAATGGACCAAAGCTTCTGAATTAAAGGAGAAGCCCACTTCCAGAACAAGAATTTACAGATAATGTACTTACCCCCTTGTCATACAAGATGTTCATGTCTTTCTTTCTTCAGTCGTAAAGTAATTATGTTTTTTAAGGAATACATTTCAGCATTTTTCTCCACATAATGGACTGATATGGTGCCCCGGGTTTGAACTTCCAAAATGTAGTTTAAATGCGGCTTCAAACGATCCCAAATATGGTTGTAAAAGATCACAGCCGAGGAAGAAAGGTCTTATCTAGCAAAACAATTGGTTACTTTCATAAAAATAATACAATTTCTATACTTTTTAATGTCAAATGCTCGTCTTGTCTTGCTCTGCCTGAACTCTGTTTTTTTCTGGTTCATGAGGGTATGCCAAAAAACTCCCATCTCATGTTCTTCCTCAACTTAATAATCTTCCTACATCGCTGTTTTAACTTTTTTGTTAAGAGTGTTTGATCTTCTTTTCATGTTCACTTTGCAAAGACTGGGTCGGTACTTCTGCAGTGATGTAGGATGATTTTGAAATGATTTTTGAAGTTGAGGGAGAAAATACGATTGGAGTTTTTCAACATAACCTAACTGTCTTGAACCATAATACACAGAGTTCAAGGAGAGCAAGACAAGACAAGCGTTTGAGATTAAAAAGTATTTAAATTGTGTTTTTTAATGAAAATAACCGATCTTTTCGCTAGATTAGACCTTTCTTCCTCGGCTGGAATTGTTTACAACCGCATTTGGGATCGTTTGAAGCCGAATTTAAATTGCATTTTGGAAGTTCAAACTTGGGGCACCATAGCAGTCTATTATATGGAGAAAAAATCCTGAAATGTTTTCCTCAAAAAACATAATTTCTTTACTACTGAAGAAAGAAAGACATGAACATCTTGGTTGACAAGGGGGTGAGTAAATTATCTGTATATTTTTGTTCTGGAAGTGGACTTCTCCTGTAAGTCCTAAGCATTATTTGTTATTATTTGTTATTACGATCACGTGTATCATTTCAACTGGAGTGCATCTTTGGCATACTCACCTGTGATTTTTTAGATAGGGAAAAACATAATACATAAGACGGGAAATAAGAGGCACGGCTTTCTCCTTCTCATCACTGCGATAGACCATGTCCAAAAGAGGAGCCAGAACCTACAAACAATTAGCACAAACGAGAACACACTGTTTATCTCCTGCATTTTCTCCAGAAATTCTTGTCCATTCTTTTTAAATCAGCATTACTTAAATTCAATAAAATACTAGCAATGATATTACGCAGCACCCAAGTAGATGGTCACGTTGGTTATGTTGACAGAAGTTAACCTATTTTCAGGAGCTGCGTAATATCATTGCGCCTGCTGCACCCATGGTACGGCAGCAAAGCTCCTTGATTATTACACCTGAATGAGAGTATAGCTCCTAGCCATATCGGCCTAGAAAATCGCAACATTTCATTTTCCGTCAGTCTTAGTACACGATGTAACTACAGAAGAGTCAAGTTTTAAATAGGAAAGATATTGAAACTCTTTGGTCATTTTTGAGCGAGGTGCTAACGGTCTAATCAGATTCAATTATCTATGCTACGCTATGCTAAAAGTGCTACCGCCAGACCCGGAGATCTGCTGAATTGATTAGAAAATGGTAAAACTCAACTGTTTAACTCCAGGGGAGTTGGAAAATACCTATTTTCAAAAATAGTGGTGTGTTCCTTTAATAACAATTAGACTTTTTTCTTTTTTTTCTCCAATATTGCTAGAAATTCTTAAACATATGTGGCTATTCAGTTGCAGTCTGGAGCCCTGTGTGTGCATTTCTTCATGTCTTTTACCTCAGCCAACAGAACCAGAGCTTGCACACTGAATACAGATGGAGCTGAAGATGACACCATAGCGCTGCCCTGGCCTGCACACTCTGAGAGAAAAACAAAACAGATTCCATTTTAAAATTGCCCCTATTTCCAGTAGACAACAGAACTAGGCATTTTTATTATCAGTTTATGTCTGCAATACAGCAATGGGCATTATACTGAAAGTCTATGTATTTCAGTGTAGGTTTACCTTCAAACTCATTGCCATCATGGTCATCTTCATCTCCCTGAAGACAGACTTGAGGCTGTGCTTTCACTTCCAGGTTACGACTTAGCCAGCTAGTCTGCTCAAGAGATGAGCCAGCGACAGCTCCCACCGCTTCTAGGATGCGCTGGCTCACTTCCTGTTGAGAATACAGTTACTTCAACAGGTTGATAAAGAAATATGACGGGCAATGTTTTTCTCATGCTTAGCAATCCAGACATGTCTGTTTAAACTTTCAGTTTTCACTTACTATATCAACACAATACTGGTTTTGCTGTGTCTCGCTGTACCGGTCTTACCTGCAGTTCTTTAGTATCCCTCTTGTTGTCGATATTGGGAAGTCTATTTACACAGTCATTAAGGATGCTGCAACAGTAAAATAAACAAAGATTGGAGTTTCATAAGATGTTTTACCTTTCAATAATATCTAACAATTGTTTTATGCAATTAATAAGAAATCTCTGTAAGAGTTTTCTTCTTGAAATGTTGCATCCAACAGCTAGGTGGTTTCATATTGGTCTATTTGCATTGGCTGTACTGGCACCAAAGTTATGCACCATAGATTAATATTTAGGATTAGGGTTTGTTCAAATAGTGACCTCATTATTTTATTTACCCGAGGAGCAAGAAGTGTCCAGGAGGGGCGAGATTAAGCTGGACAGATTCTCTGAGCAGACAGAGGAGAGGATTGATGTTCTCCTGAAGAGCTTGAGCGGTAAGACTGCAAAAAAAAGATCAAAGGAGTTTTTCCCATCAACAGTGCACTAGAAATATTCACCTTGTAAAACAATGTAGCTGAGGGTGGATCTTCCACTGAACAGTAACTAGCATGAACTTGCATGAACTGGATTGCAACAGTTCACTGGACTTTGGTCATTTTAAAGTAAATGACATCATATGATAGCAAATATAATAAAATATAAGAATGATGTCAACTGAAACGGTTACCTTTGAATGTAGACGTAGCTGAACTGTAGCATTGGAATGTCAACTAAAGTGGTCTTCTGATAAGGAGAAAGAGAGTAAACATGATAATACATGATGTAGTTATGCAGTTGAACATCTGTGTACGTGTACCTACTTAACCATACTTTGGGGACAAAGCCAGAAGTGAGCTTAGGGTTTTTTGTAAAGTTTGTAAAGATGTTTTTAAACTGTAAATATGCAGAAAGTTTCTTCTTCGGACTAAGATATAGTATTTATAACTAGCTGTGTGTAAAAGCAATAAATTTGTACATGGAATGTCACCATTTTGAAAGCTACAGTTAGGGATGGGCGATATGGCCCAAAAAAATATCACGTTTAAATTCTTCATATCAGTCGATATTGATAATTATAATGATAAATTTCAAATCTTTTTCTTTATTTAGTTTTAAAGTCTGCTTTTTGTTTTTAAAAGTCGTAAAAAACAAGACCATTAATAGTGGTTTTAACCTACTTGTTATGGTCAGAACCTGACAAACACTTCATGCTTTCCCAAACATTTTAACTTAAATAAATGTCTTAATATAAAAATTAATTTCTTAGTTTCTGCATGTTCTAATGTCTCATATTGTTTCAAATCATGAAACAGGTTTGTGTTGCCTGAGTTTAATTGAATAATATTAATATTTTTGTCTCTTAGAAATGAACATAGTAGAGTAGTAATAGTTTGAGTTAGGATGCAGATGTAAATTTGTGTTCATAATCAAACACAGTAACATCTGTAAAAATGGTTACAACATCATTTTTATATGGTGAAGTTTAATTATTCTCACTGAGTTTTATTAAAATTAACCATTGGTCTTCCATAGTAGCACACATTTAGATCATGATGACCACACCTCAATACCATTAAAAAAAATACATGGTTTCTAGGTATTTGTATGAAAAATATCCCACATTTGTGCTACAATACCATGGTGCAGTTAGTGTTACTCCAGTAAATCCATGGTAAATTATGGTTATTTGTAGATTGAGCCTTCTGAATGTACTGTTGTGCAAAATGTTTCTCTTATTTGTCAGCACTGTTTAATCTGACTTTAAACTACTTTAAATCACAGAGCACTTTGTGTTTTTTCGCTAATTTCAAGTGCTTCACACTGGATCTCACAGCACTGCTTAGTGTACGCATGACCGAGACTCATCAGTGAGTAAATGCATCTGCTCTAGTAAGCTCGCACTGCACTGCCATTTGAACTTTGAGCCAAGCGGATAAACGGTTTGTGTAGCTATTTGTGAATTATTATTATATCGAACATTTATTGAACTCTTGATATCCCTTATTCTAGGAAAATAATATTGTAATGATTAGCGTCATCGTTTTATTGCCCAGCCCTAGCTACAGTAGCTACATGTAAATGTGTGTATGCAGTACCTGGTCTCCTTTGATCTGATGGGGTTTCTTCACCACCTCTCTGATAAGCTGCAGTATGGTGTCTGTATGGAGTGTGTTTAGTGCCTTCACTAGGTCCACCAGCGTCATTTGAGAATCACTAGCATCTGGTAAAATCTATGCATGCATACACAAACACACACCAAATTTAAAAACAAAATCCAGAGGCATATTGGATGACACTGTCATTTTTGCATTCTGATATCTACTGTTCACCTTGTTTCGGGAACGTCTTTTGCGACTCTTCCTGCTACTCCATACCGCGCCCACAGAGGCCATGACCTGCACCCCAAACTGTTGAGTCAGCGGCATTAAGAACTCCAGAACCTTTTGCCTCAAGATCTACAGAGAACAAAAACACAGGACTGGCACCACTAAGCAGACAACAACACAGTATTATCTCTAAGTAAACTTAATGGGGTCATCGGATGCCCATTTTCCAAGTTGATATGATTCTTTAGGGTCTTAATGAAAAGTCTATAATATACTTTGGTTAAAAATTCTCAATAGTTGTATAAAACAACACCCTTTTTTACCTTGTCAAAATGAGCTCTGCAAAAAATAATCCCATTGTTCCTTTAAATGCAAATGAGCTCTGCTCGCCCTGCCCCCTCTACTCTCTGCTGCTCTGAGAGAGCCGCATTTAGCCGCAAAACTTGCTAACTAGCACGTTATTAGGAAAGGTGATTGCAGAGATTCTTCAAAAAACCTTATACTCTCTTCTGCTGTAAGTGAAGCTGGATCACAAATGATTTGCGTGAACATAGACGCATTTATCTAGATCGGGAGGTGCATTCCCTTCACAAACAAATGTAATCCACTGCATCTTCAGCGGCTCAGACGTTGGGAGTAAATGACAACCACTATGTTCATTATTACATCCATCAACACAACACCTCAATCGCTCAATCTGAGATATTCTTGTGGTGTGACCCCACACCGACAGGCATCTGAGAATGGCTCGATTTGAAAAAGAGAATATTATTTTTACAGATTAATTAAAAACCACTGCATGGATTTTTATCATTATAAGGTAGACGTGTACATACACTGCCAACATACATTAATGTGCAAACATAACATGTAAAAGTGAAGTTTGCATCCGATGACCCCTTTAATGGTTGTTTTTGTTTACTGCAAGCATCAGATATACCTTTGTGCCTTTAAAATATACAGAGGTGGGTGAGGCTCTGCTGCCATGGATGGAGTCACAGCCCTTGATCACACCCCAGAGTAAGGCCATGCTGCTAATCATGTGTGGAAACTCCTCCAGAATGGCATTGCTAGCATTTCGTAGGTCTGGAACATCACATCCCACAATCGTCTACAAAACAAACGAAACAAAACAAAAAAAAAACCCAAAACAATTGTATTATAACATAAGTCACATTAGTGTTTTGAAGCTTTCTTATTTACCAACATGTTCAGTGGCAATCCTGGCATTTTTGATGCCCATGGTAAGATCAGACTTGTTTGCAACTACAACTGTATGTCAGTGGATGTATATTTAGGAAAAAGAAAGTAGTTGGTTGAATTTTATGATGTGATTCATTTACACTGACAGTGATATGCCAAATTGCACACAGTTTTTGCGAATAAACCTACAGTGCTATACACTTACTAGCAAGACAGTTAATTAGTGACCTTCAAAAATTTAATCATTATCAGTGTGAATGGATGACACAGCAGAAATTTGGCTCCCCAGGATAATGTCCAAGTCGCCTATGCCAGGATCCTCCACTATTTGCTTTAGCAGGTGCCTGTATGTCTTACCTTCTTGTGGTCTAGAAGACAGTAGTGTGTGATAGTGGTCAGTCCTTCCAGTAGTGTCAGAGGATAGTCAGGCGCTATGTTTTCCCTCTTTAGGGTGCCACTAAAAAGAAATATGCACACAATTAAATCTATAGTTGCAATAAAACAACAAAAAGTATCAAATAACCCACTCTCACACAAAAGCAAACAACCACAGACATTACTTATGTCGATAAGTCAAGGCATCGCAATTCGTGGATTGATTCTGAGATTTTCCGAATGCATCGTGATTCTCTCTGGAATTTATTCTGAGCTTAGTTTTTAACAGCAGATGGCGCTCTAATCTAGTTTTTTCTTTTTTTTTTTAAAGATTACTTTTGCCTTTTTTAGATGGGACGGTGTAGTTTGACAGGAAGCAAAGTGGGAGAGAGAGAGAAAGGGGTGGGAACGAGAAAGGTAAACGAGCTGGGATTCGAACTCGGGACACCCACAGTGCAATGGTGCTATTTGTCGTGCGCTACCCATGAGGCTATTGCTGCCGACCTAATCTACACCTTAAATACACACTCAAATGCTCAGGAAGAAGAGTGCTCAAGAGCGTCATGATAATTAATGTAATTAATGTAATGCTTTTATGACGCAAGATTCATGTAAACAGAGCCCACTGTAAACAATTCACTTCAACCTTTTCAAACTTTCTGAATGATTATTTTAGCTTCAGGAGTGTGTAAGGAACAGGAAGCAAGCAGAGTATGGCTGTTTCTAAAGCATGCAGTGCCATCTGCTGTTAAAAACTAAGCTCAGTATCGATTCGAGAGAATTGCGATGCACTCAGAAAACCTCAGAATTGATGCAGAATCATTTCTTGATTTATCATCGTAACCCAAATACTTACTTGTGTGAAGCTTTGGTTCCATCATGCTCATGCTGTTTAACAAGTTCATCCAGGTTCCTGCAAATCTGGGCAATTATGGGTGATACAATGATGGCCAGTGATCGTCCTAAATATGGCAACACTTCACATAGCAGAGTCACCCAGGCTGGGTGCATGGCACAGCCATATTGAGGGTGCAAAGCTCGGGCTGCTGCCGACACAAACATGCCCTGAGCGGTGATAGGCTGACTGGCTACATAACGCACTGCTTTGATGGACTGCTGGAACATAATAGCTGTCTGCCACTCTCGAGCCAGGGCTGAAGATGGTGGTTCTGCACGTCGCTGTGAGTTGGAATTGCTTTGATCATGATCTTGTGCTTTGGAGTGTGGTGGACACACGTGGTGCTCCAATACAATAAGAACCTTCAGAAGCTTCAGCAGAGCAATCTGAAGTGGGTGCTCAGCCCAGATCCCATCCCGGCCAAAGTTGATCAGACTCTCTTCTGAGATCTCCCCTTCATCTCCTTGGTCTTCTTCAGGCAATGTGCGCTGATCTGACCGATCAGTTCTCTGGCAGACGTACATTGAGGCGGAAAGCGTTAGAAGGATGTATTGCTGCACTTTGTAGCCCCAAAGAAGGTTGCGCACCGCCTCCAGGCTAGTTCCCTTTGCTTCCCCGATTTGAGATTGCTGGGCCACACTTACCAACTGGATCATCAACTCTGTCAGCACCTCCACGCTTTTCACCTGGGCCTCCCGATTGGCCTGGAGTTGGCGAGTGGGAACGCTAGCATAGGAGGGATAGTGAGAGCGGAGATAACGCATGCAGAGGCAGGTGAGTAGCTCTAGCAGGAGAGTTGGTGGAGAAGAAGGAGAAGATGGTGAATGGAGAGGAGAAGATGCTGGCTGGGATGGGTCAGGAGTAGCTCCACTTGGTGGAGTTGAGGTCTGTAATTGCCCATAGAAGCTACCACCGTCCTGAGCCTGACGGTGCCTCTGCAGAAGGTTTTGGATGAGGTTGAGATGGGCAATGGAGCTGCAGTCCAGAGAAGTGCTGGAGAGAGCCTCCACAAATGGCCCTGCACTTGTCCGAAGGATGGTCTCTAAAATAGTGAAGGCATAGAGAATTCGGCTGCTCTCATACTGCTGCTTATAGAGCAGAACATGGCGGAACAGTGAATCCACCGCCTCACGTTTCTCCCGCTGTCGCTTAAGCAACCGAGACTTGGCCATGGCCTCCAACTGCCCATCGTCTTCATCACTTGAGAGCGAATCCGAAACCTGCGTGCGTTCTGAGTCCACCCTATGCAGACCGTTGGCCACACCCTCTACCTCTACGCTACCATCGTCATGGCGCTGTAAGTAAGGGGCGGAGCTTGAGCTGGAGTTTTCAGTGGAGTTCTGAGCACCACTGGTGTCTGCAGATTCAGTGTGTTCACTTTCCTCTTCTTCCTCTACCTCTTCATCCTCTCCCTCAGTCTCTTCGCTCTCACTCCTTGATATTGTTGGGGAATCTGCCGGTGTTAGTTCTGGATCTCGTTCCAACTCTGCCCACAGTGCTTCACGGTCTACTATAGTGATGCGCTTGACAAGGCTTTCTTCGGTTTGACAACCTGAAGTCATGTTGTCTCCAGAACTTTTTGTGATGGATCTGTCTCTCCAGGTCAGCACCTTTAAATTACCTAAATCACATATAGAGTTGAATCAGACCCCACAAGAAGAACAAAAATAAAGTCTTGCTATTGCTTTCAGTCTTGAACACTATTTGTGCAAATTGCTATATTGATTATTTTAGATATTTGGTATGATTCTTTAGGGTCTTTGTGAAATGTCTGCAATATAATTAGTTAAAACTCCTCAATTGTTGTTTAAAACAACACCTTTTTACCTTGTCAAAAACAGCTCTGTTCACAGCGACCCATTTCAGTGCATGTCTCTTTAAATGATAATGAGCTATTTCTCACCCCACCCCTCTATCCATTTTTGGTGTATTCAGTGGTGCGTAACCATCAAAAACAAGACGCATATATTCACTTTTACATCCAACTACTAAACACCTGCACTGCTTATAAGACGTTGTTGCTACAGCTGCTTGAGCACAGAGAAAATGGCGGACAGCAGACAGCGTACAACTGGCTGAGGGCAAAACATATGCTAATAAGGGAAAGTCCGTCAGCAGCCGTGGGTGGAGCCTAAGCAGTATGACATCATAATGCTCAGAAAATCAAAACGGCTTGATAACTGACACTATTTAGTTTTGTTGGGGATTTATCATTGTAGGGTGCTCCACACACTGCTAAGACACATTTATATGCAAACACCACGTAAAAGTGAATTTTGCATTGCATGTTCCTTTTAACTTCCAAACTGAAGCATATGTATCACTTTGTCTAGTGATCTGGTATGTGTGTTTTTCTGTGTTTTGATTCCGTACCAGCAGAGAGATTCTGTTTGACGCTTTGTATGGGTGACCTCTGTGTTCTTGGGTCCAATAGTAAGAGCAGGACTGGTTCCAAGATACGGACCACATCATTGAGAGAGAGAGCCCGCACCAGCCAGTTCTGTGCTGCGGCACTAACGCTACCATCCTGATTGTTCAAACTATCTAGTACCACAAACAAAGACCTGAGAAAACAGAAAGATATAGCGAACACTTGAGTATATGTCACAAAAATATGGCAGAATATTACTGATTTTAAAATTAGATTAGAAATATGTATATGACTTGTCAAAGGAGCGGTTGAGAGATGTGCTGCGATTGGTCTGGATCTCTCGCGTCAGGTGCCACAAAACTGAGAACCGGTGGAGCGCCTCCAGACACACAACCTAACACAAATACACATACACAGTTTAATAAATGCTTATGAGTGTGTGTAGATGTAGTAAATAAGAGAAATGCAACACCTTGTCTCCACTGACTAAACCCAAGCAGATGATGTCCTCACAGATGGATGAAGATGGAGCCAAGCAGTGAAGTCGATAGAAGAGCTCCACACAAGATACGTGATGCTCTCTACGCTCTGTGTCCAGCTGAGCCCATAAAACCTGAGATACACGCTACAAAAGAAATGAGAATAACCAGTCACATTAAAGAAGATCACTCTTCATCTTTGTTACAAAAAGGCAGATATTTTCTACGTAGATGATAGACATGCAAGTACAGCACCTATCTGCTTGAACAGAGAAAAACTGAAACCTTAAAATATGTTAAGATTTAATAATGTATGTTAAATTGGCACTAAAACTGTACATAATGGTAGCATAAACATTGTTTGTTTAGCTCAAATCATGCTAGTTCGGCTAGTCCAGCTAACAAGCATGCACCTTCTATACAGGATAAAAGAAAAATAGGAGATACCTCTCCTACAATGGCAATTGCCTCTTTTAACTGAACTGCAGGACTTCCATATATACAAATAGATAGATAGATAGATAGATAGATAGATCTGTTACTTATAATGTGTATTACCAAGTAAAAGTCTGTGGAATCCTCCAGAGTTTTGAGAACAGCTGGGTAGATTGGAGGCAGGGTGACCATTTGCAGCTGTCCGCTGAGTGGGTTCGCATCCGAGTTCTTATAACGTTGATTTTTATCCTGAATGACGAGCGCTAAAGACTGAGAGTGATTGATCAGCTCCAGCAAAGAGGAGATGGCAACATGTTGCACCTACAAACACAAAAAAGTAGGATTTATTATGAAGCGATTCAGTTTTGGCACTGCAACCATTTAAGGTGTACTGTCATTTTTTCATGTCAAAATACTTCGTCCTGTCCCAATTCACTGTGCATAGGCAACTCTTAGTAAGCCATTTGCAAGCCGACTCTCCTAAAGAGTGTAAACAGCGCCTTGCTATCAAAACATTGCTCTGTTTGTTTGACATGTCAACTTCTGACTCAACCAATAGTGTGGGTTTGGGGGTGGGACTACCTGTTTCTCAGAACGTTGGTAGATGGAAATGTTTAGAAAGAAATTATAGGTGAAAATAACAGACATTAAGGTCAACAGAGATCCCACATTAACAGCTTTAGTGTCTATGTGTATGAACATTAAATTGGGGAAATTTTATTACTGTTTAGGTCTATAAAAATGATTGTTAAAGGAGAACTCCACTTCCCGAACAACAGTTTACAAATAATTTACTCACGCCCTTGTCATCCAAGATGTTCGTGTCCTTCTTTCTTAAGTCGTAAAGAAATTATGTTTTTTGAGGAAAACATTTCAGCATTTTTCTGCATATAATGGACTGATATGGTGCCCCGATTTTGAACTTCCAAAATGTAGTTTAAATGCGGCTTCAAACGATCCCAAATGCAGTTGTAAGTGATCCCAGCCGAGAACGAAGAGTCTTATCTAGCGTAATGATTGGTTATTTTAATAAAAATAATAAACTTTATATACTTTTTAATGCCAAGCACTCGTCTTATCTTACTCTGCCTGGACTGTTTTGTTCCGGGTTATGACAGTTAGGGTATGTCGAAAAACTCCCATCTCATGTTCTCCCTCAACTTTGAAATCGTCCTATATCGCTGTTTTACCTTTTTTTGTTAAGGGTGTTTGATCTTCTTTGCATGTTCACTTTTCAAAGACTGGGTCGGTACTTCTGCAGTGATGTAGGATGATTTTGAAATGATTTTTGAAGTTGAGGGAGAAAATACGATTGGAGTTTTTCGACATACCCTAACTGTCTTGAGTCAGAATACACAGTTCACTGCCTTTTGGAAGTTCAAAATTGGGGCACCATACCAATCCATTATATGGAGAAAAATGCAGAAATGTTTTCCTCAAAAAACATAAGTTCTTTACAACTGAAGAAAGAAAGACATGAACATCTTGGATAACAAGGAGGTGAGTACATTATATGTGAATCTTTGTTATGAAAGTGGACTTCTCCTTTAAGCTTAAAGGAATAGTCCACCGAAAAATGAAAAATCTGTGATCATTTACTCACCCTCATGTCATTCCAAACCTGTAGGCATATTTTTTTCTGCAGAATACAACAGAACTTGGGGACCAAACAACAGTCCATTTACTTCATTTCTTTACAGACATTTTTCAAAATATCTTTCTTGCAAAGAAAGAAAGTCTTACAGTCTTGGAATGATATAAAGGTGAGATGATTACAGAATTTTCATTTCTGAATGAACTACAGTAGTCAACATTTGAAGTGGATCAAAATCTTTCATCAAAGTTGTCCTAAAACCAAAACAATGCCTGTTCTTGTCTTAGGACAACTCTGATGAACTTTTTTGATCCACTTCAAATGTTGACTACTGTATATCTTTTAATTTCCAGCTTTGAGAATTTGTACCTGGTAGTCTTTCGTCAGGCAACACAGAGTCATCAAAGACCTCAGCCAGTCAGGAAGGGTTCCCTCAATGCCTGAAGAGCAGAACATATCTATGTGCTGTGACATGCTACATGAAAAACACAGTTTAACGAAGCAGTGGAATACATTTCCTTTATTTACCTGTCTTGTTGAACATAGATGTGTGCAGGTCTTGGTTCTCTTCCTCAGTAAAATAGACAGGAAATGTTGTGCATTCCAGTAGAAGCTGACATACGACGGTGAAGGCCTGGCGGCACGACTCCGATATCTCCCCTTTGCTCTTTGACTGGAAATTTCCCATCCACTCCAACTCTGCTGGTCGGTGGTCTTTATCCCCATCTCTGGAAGAACCATGAAGGACATGGATCCTCAGTTTACCAGGGTTGAAGAACTCAGCAAGTCTGTCTTTGATAAGACCCAGGTCTCGACTGCCTTTCCGTTTCAATGGAGACCGTTTACTGCCTTTAGGAGAAGCACTAGAATCTAGCTGATTTGATTCTTCCTGTTTCTTCTTTTTCTCTGGATCGATGACATCCAAAAAATGCCTATGAGATAAACAGAGAGAGCAAGTACAGTAAGTATGCACGCTGCTAGTTGCACACAGGGAACCGGGGCCCTCACCAAACATCCGAGAGGGATTATTTAAAAACATTTATAATAAGAAAAAAAACATGATTCATTTTTTTTTTTTTTCGTTCTGAAGAACCAGGATTCCCCCTATCTTGAAAAACCTGGATATATGAGGTAGCCTAATCTTAAAAGTGTGACTTCTATGTAATTAATAAAACTTCATGGGCATTTTCAAAAATCAATATACATTTTTCTAGTTCTGCCAAACTTTAAAATAATTTATCAGGTAGAAATTAAAATTTTTTAGGTAAATCCAAAAAAATTTTGGATACTATTTTTAAAAAGTAGTATGAATGTTAAATTAAATGCCAAATGTTACATTATTGTCACATGACCAGTTGCGAAGTTATCACAGTAAAACATTATTTTGCTTTTTTTAATCTAATTATTCAAAACTGGATATACAAAATCACATTTTTTGTATATCTGTCATGCTGCAAATGGAAGGTCAAGTCAAGTACAGAGCAATCTGGAATATATTATTCCTTGCTGTATGTTTTAACTCTATATGTCAAAACTAGTAATTTCTGTGTTCCATGCATACTGAAAATTTGTATATTGGGAAAACACACAGTACACATTGGACTACCTTGTGATCACAGATGCCAGTATGTCCTGCACACATTTGGACATGTTTTCTATAGTTCCTCCTCTTCTCCACACACCCTCTGCTTCAGAGTTCACACCAGAAGCAGGATCTGATCCATTACGGCCTGGTAGGAGGTGCTGTTCAGATGGAGACGCGCTCAGGCCTAATCCACTGTCTTCAGAGCGCAAAGGAGGGTACGGAGCTACACCTGGCTCTGCCTCCTGTGTCTCCTGTCCATTCACAATGACCTCACTGGAGCTGTCATCATGGTTACCATTCACCTGGTCACTTTCATTGACTTTGTTGTTGCCTGTCATCACGATCTATTTTTGTACAAAATAAAGAGAGACCTTTTAAAACACACATTTCCAAATGAAAATATAAATGGCATTTAAATGTAAACTTTATATATGTTATGATTATCATAATGATACACTAAATGTCTTGTAAAAATCTACATTACCCTTCAGACATTTGAGGTCAGTATGTTTTTTTTATTTAGTAGAATGCATTAAATGACAGTCACATGGAAGCCTGTTTTCACCACTGAATACAGAGTTTACATCTTGCAATTTTGACTTTTTCTCAGAATTGTGTAATACAAACGCGCAAACTCGAGGGGAAAAAAATATTGATATGTTCTCAAAATTGTGAGTTTATATCTCACAATTCTGACTTAACTCGCAACTGCGTGTAATATAAACAATTCTGATAAAAAAAAGTCATAATTGCGAGATATAAACTTGCAATTCTGAGAAAAAAAGTCAGAATTTTAGTTCTTTCTCTTTCCACACAATTCTGTGAAAAACTGTCAGAATTGCGAGATGTAAACTCTTTCACTTGCGAGAAAAAAGTGAGGTAAAAAGTTGCAATTATTATTTATATTTTTTATTCAGTGGCAGAAATGGCCTTCCATTGTTACAAACAAAATTTATTTCAAATAAATGCAGTTTTTTTTGTAATTTTCTATTCATCCAAAACAATACTATGCAGCCCAACTGTTTTGAACCCTTATAATAATTAGAAATGTCTCCTGATCAGAAAATCTGCATATTAGAATGATTTCTGAATGATCATGTGATACTGAAGACTGGATTAATGGCTGCTGAAGATTCAGCTTCGCCATTGTTATTTTAAACTGCAGAAATGTTTTACAATATTACAGATTTTACTGTATTAATAATAAATGCATTCTTGGTGAACATTATAGAAAAAAAATAATACCAACCACCAAACTTTTGAACAATAGCGTACAGTAAACCTGATCCATCATACCTGTGTTTGCTCCAAATCTTGCGTCTGTGATTCGGCCTCCATGTCCATATAAGCCACTGGCATCTGGATCTTACTGAGCACTTTAAAACATGCCCTCATGGCCTGCGTGAGCTCCGGTAGGCAAAGAGATGTCATGTGACTACGCAGTGACTGCAGCATGCTGCCCAGCATCTGTGGCAGGTATTGCGTTTGAATCTCTGCATAGAGTTCCTAATAAGAAAGCCAAGAAGAGTAAGGAGACCAAATTACCAAAGATTTAGAAAAGATTTTCCAAAGATGAATCACCAGATCATACCAAAGGAATAACATCCAACAGGAAGATAATGAGCGTTGAGAGTTCAGTCACAGAGGGAGGGCTACTCCATTCTTTAGATGGATGCTTCCCAGCTGGATCACTTGATGAGTTAGGAAACAACAACAACACTAGGCATTATCACATCATCTAATTTATATTCATGAAATGCTGTTTATTATAAATTTGTGTGTGTTTACCTAAGACAGAGTTGGAAAAGCCTTGTCATGTAGTCCCAAAGATAATTGCTGCTCATGGCACCCACAAGCATATTGACGGTTTTTATGATCTCAGAGGAATTTTTATTCTCCTTGATTTTACTGCATAGAGTAGACAGTCAACAATCAGAAACACAAAAAATCTGTCATTAATTACTCACCTTCAAGTCGTTTCAAACCTGTAAGAACTTTGTTCATCTTTGGAACACAAATTAAGATATTTTTGATGAAAATCGAGAGCTTTCTGACCACGTTCAAGGCCCAGAAAGGTAGTAAGGACATTGATAAAATAGTCCATGTGACATCAGTGGTTCAACCTTAATTTTATGAAGCTACAAGAATACTTTTTGTGCACAAAGAAAACAAAAATAACAACTTTATTCAACAATTTCTTCTTCTTTACATGTTATTTTTGTTTCCTTTGTGCACAAAACGTATTCTCGTAGCTTTATAAAATTAAGGTTGAACCACTGATGTCACATGGACTATTATAATGATGTCCTTACATGTACTGCTGTCTATGCAGGGTCAGAAAGATCTCAGATTTCATCAAAAATATCTTAATTTGTGAACAAAGATGAACAAAGGTTTTTGAAGGTTTTTGGAACGACATGAGTGTGAGTAAAATGAGCATTGATTCCTTCTTTCTAACCTGTTAAGTTGGCTGCCATTGAGGCTGGAGTTGAGATTGTCCTCTCCTAACATCACTTTACAGTAGCTGTAAAAAGCTCTGACCACCTCCAGCAATACATCAGACAACACCAATGGCCCTGTGCGTGGGAGAATGCGGAAATATAAATAATTATGTAAAACAGGTCCAAAGTAAAGCATTTTACAATTTACTTTACCTATTTCAGGTTTGTCCAACAGGCTAATGATGATGCGAAATGGTCTGAGATACTCTATTAGATTGTCTGGGTTGGCCTCTATATCTTTCTGCTTCAGAATATTCACCACAGCCTATGAAGAAAATGTCAAATATATGAGTTGAGATCACCATGCATATACAGAATGCACACACTAACATACAGGGAATGTGAAATGTGACCTGCAATTCTAATTGAAAAGCTCTACTTTGATACACTGTTGTTACATAATGTAATTTGAGACATGTGAGTGTGTGTAATCTTCTATACCTGCACCAGTAATTCTCTGGAGTGTGTACTGAAGTAGAATGCAGTGTATTCCTCCACAGTGTTAAAGCGACTGGAGTCTGCAGCCACCATTCCTCCTTTGATGTCTAAGCCTGACAATGAAAACATAGAAATACTAAGAAAACAACTTCCATAAAACTTACTATTATCTTCTATAGAATCACTCATTCAGTATTTTTCAATTTTGGGCCAAACTATTATTTTATTGACATTTATTTTATTAAACAGTATTTGTGTGGTAATCTATAATTTTCTGTAAATCTGTCAGCTGTACCAAGCATCCATGCATAGAGACGTCGATTCAGAGACATATCTCTCCTGAGCAGGGTGAGCGAGGCAGCAGACACCACATTGATCATCTCATCTTGATTTAATGGAATGGCACATTTCTCAGGATCCTAAAGATAGGATTATTTTAACAAAATGTTTCACAGGTGGTCTGTGATGACTGGTTAAACAACTATGACCCTGGACCACAAAACCAGTCATAAGGGTCACTTTTTTGGAAATGGAGAATTATACATCATTTAAAAGCTGAATAAATAAGCTTTCCATTGATGTATGGTGATTTGTTAGGACAGGACAATATTTGACCGAAAATCTGGAATCTGAGGGTGCAAAAAAAAAAAAATCTAAATATTGAGAAAATCACCTTTAAAGTTGTCCAAATGAAGTTCTTACCAATGTATATTACTAATCAAAAATTAAGTTTTGATATATTTACAGCAGAAGACTTACAAAAATTCATCATGGAACATAATCTTTACTTATTACCCGAATGATTTTTGGCATAAAAGAAAAATAGATCATTTTGACCCATTTTTGGCTATGTCTACAAATATACCCGTGCGACTTAAGACTGGTTTTGTGGTCCAGGGTCACAAATATAGATGGAAGTGAAGAAAGAAACAAAAGAAAAAGAAGGATAACCTGGAATGTTGTGAAGGGGAAGAAGTAGAGAAGGATTTCCAGCATGTTTCTCTGGACCAGAACATTAGAGTCTTGTAAGGCCAGACAAACAGCTTTCACCTAGAGCAGGGAGATGGGGAGGTGTACATTTCAGTTACGTAACTCAAAACTTTAAAACAACAGACCTTAGTCAGAGTAGACGCCATGTGTAATTTGAACAAACCGATTAGCTTTGAGGAAATGAAGTATAGTGTGTAAAGTACATACTCACCACCAGTCTGTGGTCTGTCCCAAGCATATACTTCTGTTCTCGAGCAGAGACTGAGTGGTCAAAGTGTGCGACAATGAAGAGGGAGGCTGGGAGCCGTACCAGAGGACATATAAGCACTGAACCCCACAGCGCTCCATAAAACACAGACTGACCCACCAACATGGACAACTTCACAAGCAACGCATCCGTCCTAAGACAGGAAGAAAGACAGTTACAGTATGAACAATAATAAGTGCTATAATGATAATGCAGCATTTTCTTAAAGGGACAGTTCACCCAAAAATGAAAATTCTGTTATTAATTAGTCATCTTCATGTCATTCCAAACCTGTAAGATCTTCAGTCCATCTTCAGAGCAATTAAGATATTTTTTATGAAATCTAAGAGATTTTTGACCCTGCATTGACAGCAGTGGAACTACCACGTTTAAGTTGAACTACTCAAACTGTTTTAACAACATCCTTACTACCTTTCTGGGCCTTGAACGTGGTAGTTGCATTGGTCAGAAATCTTAATTCGTGTTTCGAAGATGAACAAAGGTCTTACAGGTTTGGAACGACATGAAAGGTGAGTAATTAATAACAGAATTTTTATTTTTGGGTGAACTACGCCTTTAACATTAAACTGGTTATGTATTATTTGAGGCACAGTTGTAGTGAAAGCGATAAAGCACTTCAGGGTATAGTAGTACGTTGTAAAAATATTAGGAAAGATTAGGATGAAATCTCTGGAGTGTCAGCATGAGAATCATTTATTGATGTCTAGTGTTAGGTTGCACCTTTCATAGACCTCAGCACCCTCCTCCAGTCCTGGCAGTAGGCCCATGATAAAGGCCTGCAGGCTGGGTAACAGAGCCCTCTGAAGAGGCAGGAAATATCGCTCGTACAGCGTCAACAGAACTGGCTTCACTGACATTGCTGCATGTCCCAACAATGGGAACAGACCTGAGCTGTATACACATGAACAAACAAATACCACCATATCAACCTTTAAAAATGAATCTCACAAATTTTTGTTAACAAAATGTTCAGGTTATATTTTGAATATTTAAAAACAATTTAAACGTATTTGCCAATTTTGTATCAATTTTCATTATTACAATAAAAAAATGCATTCATAGTATTATAAGATAAAATTAATTTACTTAAAATATTTTTACTATTTAAAACAACTGTTTTTTATTTAAATATATTTTAAAATGTAATTTATTCCTGTGACTTTAAAGCTGAATTTTTAGCATCATTAGTCCAGTAACATGATTATTCAGAAATTATTCTAATATTCTGATTTGCTGCTCAAAAATCATTTATTATTATTATGTTGAAAACAGCTGAGTACATTTTTTTCAGGTTTGTTTGATGTCCAAAAGAACAGCATTTATCTGAAACAGAAATCTTTTGTAACATTATAAATGTCTTTATCATCACTTTTGACCAATTTAAAGAATCCTTGCTAGATAAAAGTATTAATTTCTATAATTTGGATCTTTCTAATGTACTCAACTGTTTTAAATATTGATAATTATAAAATTGTTTCTTTAACAGGAAATCAGCATATTAGAATGATTTCTGAAGACTGGAGTAATGATGATGAAAATTTAACTTTGATCACAGGAATAAATGACAGCTTAAAATATATTCAAATAGAAAGCAGCTATTTTAAATAGTAAAAATATTTTGGATCAAATAAATGCAGGCTTGGTGAGCAGAAGAGACCTCTTTAAAAAAAACATTAAACTCTTACTGTCCAAAAACTTTTGACTGGTGCAATGTAAATTTATATAAATAAAAACTAAAAACACATTAACTTATGCTGATATTAATACAAGTTAGTAATATTTATGCATTTAAAAAAAACGTAATGCAGTAAATGTGCTTATGAATATGGAAAAAATGTAGTGATTTTCTATTTTTTTAAAATATGACCTTCACATTTTTATGTAGGATTCACCCAGTATTTATCTTTGACACCAACCTGTATATGAAGAGATCCTTGGCTAGCCATTTTGTGCCAATGATTTTGAAAATGACCTCATAAGTCTCAAGTGCTTTGAGATGGACACCGCTGGGCAGGGCAGGATGCAAACATTGAGCCAGACGCTTCCCAATGATCAACCGCCGTGGTAACAGTGAGTACTTTAGATTACTCTGGAGAGCCTGAGAAACACAAAGAGTGGAAGAGCAGAGCGAGATGGACAGTGTAAATAACTGCACCATTATACTGACTGGTCAAAGATTTTAAATTACTTTCTATATGTATCTATATAAACCTAAAAAAAAAAAAAAATCGAACCAATTTTTTTTTTAATGGTAGTGTTTAGTGGTTGAAAATGATTGCACACTACATAAACATACTATACCACCAAAACAAGGCTAATTGGCTAATTGTAGATTGATTATATCAGTAAAATAAAAATCATGAAAGCTAGTATTCACACATGGTAGTGACAGTCTTTAGTTATCATCCATGTCACTAGCTTTCCACTCTTTAACACCTATCTCACTCAGCAACCACATTTGCTAAACAGGTTTCAAACAAGCTACCAACAAGAGCTCAAAGGAGGAACTAGGCTTAGTTTGTTATTGCACAGCACTTGAAACATGTTTTACAAGACATAACATTAATTATGTCACCTGATACACAAAGCCAACAAACTTGGAGTGTGTAAAAAAGAGAGAAACTGTTAATCATAGCATCATGTTAGATGTCAAATATCTGAAACAAACACACAAAACCTAATAGATTCACTCATATACATGCTGTTTTATAACTTGCATAATATCAGGAAAGTCCCATTAAGCAAACAAGAAAATCACATGCCATGTAAAGAGAGAAATTTAAATAAGACGAGTTTTTTTTTTTTTACATCTGCACATAAACATTTAGAAAGAAATTCAGAGGAGTATTTGTATAAGTGTAAAATAAATTTGTATTTGTAAAAGTATTTGTCTAATCTTAAGGACAGTGTTCACATGTCCTGTTCAAGTTATGCAAATCAGCTGCACTTTGAACTTTTGTGTGATGTGTTTGAGGTCAAGCAGTAATGTTATACCCAACGCCTTTGTTCAACAGGACCGAAGATCATAAAGGAAAGTCTCTCACTTCTCTAAAAAAAAACTTCTCTAAAAAAGAACTAAGCAAACGTCCTACTGTACTTGCAGAGGGAAGTAAAGCTAAAGTGTGTCTCTTTTAAAATTCTGAAATATTTTTCTACTAGTGTAATGTGCAACTACAGGTAAGACGTATAAACTTTTTTTGAGTTTTTGAAAACAGAAATCAGTAAAGAGCTGAGTTTTTAAACAGTTGCTCATATTGATTCTGTTTGTTTTTCAACTGAAGCAAAGGATAACCTTTTGATACGTTTTTTCCAGACTTTACCTTGTTGAGTTTTCCTAATGAGGAGATGAGATCGGCCCATTCACTAGATGATTCAAAGTTCCGCAGCGCCTTCTCAATGACAGCTGCGTAACTACGATAACGGTAGTCATTCTGAAGCTCTGCTTCCTCAGGATCCATCATGCCTCAGTCACGTCCCAGCATGCTTAGCATCTGTCTGTGAGACAAAACAGAGAAGTCAAGGAGAAACAGATATCAGGAGAAATCCTCATGATTGCGCAAAAAAGTAAATGCATCATAAACTAAGGTGAAATCCTTGCTAATGACAAATAACTTATTATATAGAAATGTATAAAAGGTGAATAGCTAAAGTGGTGCATGCTAAGGGAAGAGTAAGTCTGAACAAACCACTAACCTTAAGTATTAAACTGTGTGCTGCATACATAAATTACACTTCAAATCATTTGTGGCTTATTAAGGAGACGTGTGCTACTCTTCTAAGCAATCAGGCTTATGATTTTTACCTCACGACCGATACATGGATGAAAGAAAAGAAATCAATACAGTATATGGAAAAAGAGAACCACAAAATTTGTCTTTAATTTCTGGGAACTAAATATGTCTAATTAAGTTCCCAGAAATTAGAGACAAATTTTGTGCTGAAATTGAAGTAAACCTAAAAGCAAGAAGAGGGCATCTTGTCATTGTGAAATGATGGGGGATTTAAATGATGCTGAACAAAATTGTGCCACAATAAATGGACAATTCCATGCATACCAAGTGCATCCATAACATGACACTATGGCAACAGAGTTTATAGTTGTAAACACAGTGCCTGAAACATTGCACACTGCTGTTTAAAGGTTTGGGGTCAGTAAACCTCTGATGTTCACTAAGACTGCATTTATTTATTCCTGTGAATGCAAAGCCAAATTTACAGCAGTCATTACTTTAGTCTTCAGAGTCATATGATCCTTCAGAAATTAGAAATAACAAGAAATGTTTTGTGAGCACCAAATCAGCACATTATTCTAATATGCTGATTTGGTGCTCACAAAACATTTCTTGTTATTCCCACAGTTAAAACTGATTAATGTTTTCTGGAAACATTTTAACCTGTATTTTTGATACAGGGAAAGAGCAAAAGAACCCCAAACTGCCCAAACAGTAGTGTAAATGCAATTTATAATCTTCAATTTCCTACACTCAGTTTCTCATTTATTAAAAACAACAACAAAAAAACCTTTTGAATGGTAGTGTACACATATCAGGGGTGCCTTCTCTGAAAGGAGGCACTGCCTCCTGAAAAAACTGGATGATACTGAAAATGACAGTACAAAACTAAATCAAAACTAGTAGCATATAATCCACTCATTTTTCTAAAGTAATACTGTCCAACAGAGACATCAGCGGATTACAGAGGGACACAGCGTCTCTTTTGCCTCCCCGAGCTCATTGTTCTCACAGAGGTTCTAATACATGCCATGAATGCAGGGGGTAATAGCAAACTACAGCTGACAAATCACATGAGAGGAGTCAGTGCATGATCCATAGCACAAATCAGCCTGAATGAGTCAAAATGGTTGGAATAATTGCAGAGCAATGACTCTGAACATAACCACTCTCAGTTAAATGACATACTGACAAAATAATTGCAGTAAATGCACCTGCATTATTCTGTGTTGGCCAGCTCATAAGCAGACATTACAAATAAATACACACCAAAAACAACAGACAGCATAAGATAGATTATGGTCGCTGATTAGATATGGTGACATCTGTTAGCTCTCTGGTGATAAAAGCCCTGAGAACGCACATACATGCATGCAAACACACACTGTGACACTTACATCTGTTTAGTCTGACTCTACGAGCATCAAATGGTTATTTAGAGATTTACAGAGGATTTAACAGACAGAAGCAAGCCCCAAAACACGTGCCTGATAAACACAAATCCACCCAAACAATCTGATTCATGTCTACTAGTACTCTTAATGCTACCTGTTCAGCTTTCTGTTCTTATCACCCAGAAATGTACACAACAACTCCCATTATGGATTTAGACTCATTACAGCCCAATTAGTAAACTCCTGGATATCAAGTGCTAATTTTACTTTCGGCACTTTATTAAGACATCAAAGATATTCTGTGTCTGGCAGGGGGAGGCACAAGGCCAATATAGGAAACACAAACATGCACACAATTATCCTGGCTTATGTTCTTAATATCATCAGCAGCTTACTGTCATTATAAATGCAGCTCGTTAAAAATGCTACAAGGCAGCAGTTACGTCTTCAAAAATACACATACACTCTACAAAAAAGGTACAAAAGCTGTCACTGGTACCTGAAAGGTACATATTAGTATCTAAGGTGTACATAATAGCAACCGAAGGGTATAAAATTGTACCTTTTAAAAAGGTACTGCCCCAGTGACAGCTTTCGTACCTTTTTTTTCTGAGAGTGTACAGAGTTAGAAATCTTTAGTAGCATAATGTCTTTACTGTTACTTCTGATCAATTTAACGTGAATAAAGGTATAAGCTGAATTATTAATTATTAAAAAAAAAAAAAAAAACTTACTGACCTCAGACTTTCGAACATTAGTGTAAATGTCACGTATAATCACCAATTTCCAGTGCCCAATTCATGCACCCCATGCTGTGAACAATCTCTACTTTCTAAAGTAAGGAGACAGGATTGATTTGTCAGCCACTCTGCAAAGCACATACACAATCAGCTCTCCCTAGGCCATGTATTTATGGTACAAAGTTGCACACAATGATATTGGTCTACTGATCTGGTCATTAATAGTGCTCCTCTTAGCAGCATACCAGTGAAAGCAGTGCACTGGGAGCCAGAGAAATGCACAGCAAGTGGATATAGAGGTGCATGTGATAAGTAAGTAGACCTTAATTTCAGCAGTTATAAAGGAGGGGTCTCTGCTACACTCCTTTCACAATATTTGAGCAACAGTTTCATTGAAGCAACAGTGAAGCAACACAACATACTGAGCTGTTATGTAACTCAAATCCGTCTTTGTTGCATCCAGTGACTTCATGGCTACCACACAGAACATCATATCCGTCATATGCATATTCATCCTAAAGAGTATTAAAACATAATTCTTTGACCTTTAAACACAATGGATATTTTATATACACGTGGCAGGAAAAACGTGTGGTTTTATGCTAGATGTCTGAATGCATTTGCATTTGAATAAAAGTAATAAAAATACTAAAATGAAATTAAACCAAAGAAATACACATTTTTACCAAAACTTATCTCTTTTACTGCTAGAACAATAATTTGCAGCATCTGTTATCACATATAAAAGCCAACTCTGTTTGAACTACAGCCATGATTACATAAATACTATTAGTAGAAATAATATTAGTACAATATGTACAATAAACTACCTATTAAATTTTTATGACATTCATTACAACATGTCATATGTTATTGTGAGAACTGAATGACTCACTCACTGCAGCAAAAGAGGATGGTCGACAAATGATGTCTCGTCCCAAATAACCGTACGATTTTAGATAAAGCGATTCTTTAAAAACAGTAAAAGACGAACGCGAAAGAGGAAAGATCCGCCATATTAATATTCAAAGCTGTAGCCAGCAAGAATTGAATCGCTCAGCTGATTTCCACCAAACAGTTCATTTGTGTACACTTCCTGATGGGCGGAGGGGGACGAACCATGCGGCGATGACACAGGGGTGTGGCGGTGGCATACATTATTGAACGCTTTTATTGCATTCCTTAATTATGTTGAGTTTGTTTAAATAAAGATTAATTATTTGTATTTAGAATGAATTTGTTGTCTGTTTTAGTGCTGGGCGAAATCACTGTATTTATTAGACAGCCATATTCTTTGCCAGCTTCACCCCATTCGTTGGTAACTTCCAGGATCTAGTCTGTTTACTTTTCTCGCAGCAAGCTGTCACATTTTAAGGCGGCTGACCATCAGTGCTTTAGTGATAATAACGCATGACAGATTATGAAGCATAGATGACGTTTAATATAAGATGTAGCTGGATGACCATCAACTGAAAACATGAAAAGACAGAGACTGTCAGACAGTTATATATGAATGTCACATATATATTATCTACCATTCATTTTTATTTATTGAAAAATAAATGTATTTTTTTATTCAGCAATTATGCTTTATCAAAAGTGAGAGAAAATGAATAATGTTATAAAAGCAGATGCACCGCAAACACTTGTCTTAATTTGGTTTGCAAATTAAGTTTTCAGTAACGAAGCACTTATGACTGCTTGAAAAATGGCAATCCAGATAACTGAATAGTATAGGTCAATAGGTTTTTCCTTTATTTTATGTGGTTATGCAAAGCAGCTTTTATCCTGCGCACTGTTTGAGTTCTGAACTTGAAGATAACGCAAAGGTCTGCAATCTTATTCTGGGGTTAAAACTTGTTGATATGCCAGGAATATTAAACATTGTGCACAGGACAGAAATAAAAAGCTCACCTGAAATGAGAAATGAGTACCATTTGAGTACACTGATCAAACTCCGTGTACAAAATTTAGCATGCAAAGGTCTGCACTCTTAATCTGGGGTTAAAACTTGTTAGATATCCAGTAATATTAAACATTGTGCACAGGACAGAAATAAAAAGCTCATCTGAAATGAGAAATGAGTACCATAAATTTTGAGTTGCTGGCGCCCTCTTCTGTTTATCATGAAGTCAAAATGTTAACTAGAAAAAAACGAGGGATATTAATCAAGGGATAATTTAGATAATGATCTATTTCTAATCTTTGTATTATTAATGAAACAAATAGCAAAGTCAGCAGATAATCTTAAAACCTACTTAAAACATTCACCCCCAGTTTCACAGACAAGGTTTTAATATTAAGCCTAGTGCCAGACTAAAATGCATGTCTGAGCTGTTTTAACTGAAAGAAACATGTTAGTTTCATTGTTATGCATTAAGATGCACACCAGTAGTGTTTTATCCAAGGAATGTTTATAAAAGCTACTTAAATGTCCTAATTGAACTACGGCCTAAACCTGACTTAACCTAAGCCCTATCTGGACCTTAGAGACCAAAATGTTTAGCAGGTTAAGGTATAAATTAAATTTATAAAAACCAAAAAAGGGACCCAATATAAATATAGTGTTGCTAATGCAAAACCCAATCTTTAGTGGTTTACCCTCATCATTTTTCCACAACAATTAGAGCATGAATTTGTATTAGCACCCACACACTGTGTTTTAGTTTAGGTACTGTGGTATTTAGGTCATTAAAGATGGTATCATGTCATATTTCATTAAACAATACATTTTAAAAATAACACAAGTTTAAATGTTACATAATATTTATTTTGAACACAACTGGACAAGGTCATTCAACTACACAATTAGCAGAGAGAGGTTCTTTCTTCATCTCCTGAATCTTGATTTGATTAGGTCTGGTCAGTCCATAGGACTTAGGTCTCTCTGATCAGCTTTGTGAGCTTCTGGATCTTTGTCTTGGTAGACATGTCCACATACTTATCACCAATGCTCACGATCATGCCCCCAAGGATTGAGGGATCAGACTGTGAGGAGGAGGAAGAGAAACATATATTAGGCATCTGTATTACATTACAATAAATATAAGAAATGTTTTGACAAAAACAATTATTTATTGTTCAATTTCACTAGGATGAGCAAACGACAAAACAAATACGAGCAAAAGACATTAAAGGCCATTTTCAAAAGGTTTTGGCTAATTCTAACTCAACGAGTAGGAACCATTTAGGCACTCTGTTATGATACATTAGAAACAAGGCCAGAAAAAGATTGTTTGTCAACTTTAGTGAAAAACAAAATCAAAACACTATGCTGACCTGAATAAAATAAATTTGTATCCATTTTCAAATTAGCACGTCAGAATAAAATTAAGCGCACTCTCTGGTACAAGCCCTCTTACCTTGGTCTCAAGTTTGATTGTCTCTCCCTTTGACAGGAAACCATTCAGTGCCACCTTCAGCTCTGCAAGATTAGCTTCATCCAGTGGCTGTTCATAGACACAAAGGTTTAATTCAAAACTTTGTGGAAAGCAAATTCAAAACCTTCTATGCAGACCAGAAAATCTTTTAAAACAGGACTTTAGTAGTGTGTACAAAATGAATGCACAAATATAAGTATTTGTGCATAATTGTCTACACAGCTTACCTGAGCGGTGGTGACTGAGCATGTAACCTCTCCTCTGTGGGCACTCATCATTTTGCCAAAGGCTGTGATGACATCAGGGGTCAAGGTCAAGCGGCCATTTTCTGCTAGGACATCTGTAAACAAAAATAATTGTAAATATTCATAGATAATACACTTTCAAATCTATAAAATACTCCCATAATTTTCTAAATGCTACTATTATCAATGCTTTTTGAATATAGGGCTCTGTTCAACAGATATTTTACTTAAGTGCAAACTTGTAAACTCAACTTGTACGTTTATATTTAATCGTATCAATTTTTATTGAATCCTCCAGAGTAATAATGAGAATAATGGCTGATCAGAAAACTCACTGATGAGGTTGATGGTGATGGGGGAGAGTTTTGCCTTGGTCAAAGCATCAATGAAAGTCTTCTGTTTGACATTGCGCTTGACATGAGGGTTCATCACGATACCTGACAGCTTAGGATCCTTAATCAGGCTCTAAGAAGTCAGAAAATGAAAGGTGAACTATTGAAGCATTATGGGAAACGAGCAGAACAAAGACTGAAATCCACAGAGAAACTTACAGTTACACGGCCAAGTTCCTGTTCGACCTTATCGAGACTCTTCTGCTTGCTGGCAGCAGAGAACAGGGCAGTAGCATAACGACCCTCCACCCCATAGACCTGGATAGGGGGCTAAAGAAACATACGATGGTAAGAATACAGCGTGCATAAACATAAAGAGACCAATATATACATGCACAAAAATGTGTAACTACTTTGGCATTATAGCATAGTATATACAACAAATACCATAGTAAACACCAATATCGGTACTTCAAAATCATACATTAATATGGGACCTCCTGTGTTGTATAAAACACCATGTTTTAGATATTTTAGGTGAAACTGTGGTTACAATTTTATCTTTTGCAAGGGGTGCAAGAGATGTGAAACATTATTTTTTTTCCTTACTATGAAAATGTTACTGTTTATATACTGGCACAAATTAATTTTCTTACCTTGACAAGTTTTGCTGCTGGCCGGATCACAGAAGTGCTAAATTGACGCACCTGTAGAGAGAAAATCAGAATAACTTTAATGCAATATTTTTTTAAACAAATATAACACTCTCAATGACACGACCTGGTCAACCTATGCTCGTAATTTCAATAGTGTCACTCAGTGCCTCCCACAACCAAGTAAACTGCACCATACGATTACTTATACAGGTTTTAAAACGCATGTCCTATAGCATTTGTTAATGTTACTTGTGCATGCGGGGAGCAGAAACGCACCAGACTTTTTTCAGATAAAACTAAATGAATTTATTTCGCAAAAACACAACGCAAAAGAGAGACGCTAACGAAAATTAAATTATTAGGCTTCCACAAGAGCACACGGTTTGAATGACTACATGTCGCAAATAAGAACTGCCTGTCAAGGCCTCGATCAGTTATCACAAAAATCGTTTTGTTTCGACTGGCCAAATCATTTCAGCTCCCAAAGAGTATATATATCTAACTACAAAAAACCAAACAACTTGCGGTTTTACATAGAAATACCAAGGTTTTTTTAGAATGTCATACCTGCAGCCCAACTCCTAGCGCTGCCATTTTCTCCTGCAACTGTGTAGGTCAAAAGCACTGCGCATGCGCGTAAGTCTGGGAAGAAATACGCAACCACGCTTTTGCATTGTGGGAAATGTAGTTAGTCACATCAGTGGAAAAGTACTCTGAAAGATGACGGGATACTGAACAAATAAAACGTTTGGAAACTTAATTCCAAATACGTATATATATAACGTCCGCTTTTTACTATTGTTGTTATTATTAATATTATTAATAATATTATTATTATTTTACCTTGTATGAATCAACTTGTTTACAACGTTTTAAGTTAAATCCTTAACCTATTTGTTATGTACATTAAGCAGCATAGCATTCATCTTAAATCTGGTGGCCAGTCCAAAATCAAATCAATTTAGGTTTACCAAACCTGATATACTGGTTTGGATCTTGTATTGTAAAGCGATCAAGGTCATTGCTGACTGCAGGATTCCTTTAGCACATCTTTATTAATTTCACTGTCTAAAAAAAGATGTGTGCCCTCATTCATAAATTACATTACCTCACCTCAGTTGATTTGGAACAATACCTTTATCTTACGTTCTGCAATTTAACTGCACCGCACTTTTTCATCTATTTATTTTCTGTGAGGACAGATGCAGCTTAACCCATGAGCAAGTAGGTCAGCTGCATCTGACATCATGTCACAAATTTATCTTTTCACCCAGATACAGACTATTGATAAGGGTATAACATAAGCAATGAGCAATTGTGTTTATTTATGTGTTTTATGTCAGCTTTAAGGTGTGGGTGAGCACTTCAGGTGCACCTGTGGAATGATCAGGACCTTGTGAATCTGTTAATAGACTAGAATTTGCTAATTCCTAATGACGGAAGGCTTTAAAATCCATTTTGAATGACATGATAGCATGCATACAATAAAACTAAGGTAAACAAATCTAGTAAAGAACATTCTTAATGAGCACTGTAAGCCCCACTGCTCAGGAACCTTATGGTGAATTTCCATATTGTTCTGCTGACAGCAAAACCTAAGAGGCTTAGAATTAGCCTTTCCACAGGCTGTCTCCTTATATAAAAAGAGGGCGATTTCCAGTAGTTTCCAATATTAAGGGACTACAAGAGGTGGTAAATCATGAAACAAAGGCTCTTTTAAGATATACTTTTGTGAGATGCAACGGGCGTGGTTTGTTTATGCAAATTACCCCCATGGCCACGTCACGTTTACAAACCACGCACAAGGGCGTTTACAGCGGAAGATAAGGAGTGGATGGACGTTTATAAAAGCCGCGTTTGGGTTACCATTCATTCCAAAGAAATGAAACCTTCCATTTCTGAACTTTTAAAGCTCTCTTCTGACAACAAACTTATTCTGCATCCTTCCGCGTTGAAGCTGTCAGAAACTGATGTAGATGATCACTTCGCTCGGAGCTGTTCTTTCATTCCACTAACACGCGTTGATCAGTTCTTTGCTTCAAGACTTTATCATGAAAATGGTAAGTTGTATCTCAAGTGTAACTATTGTATTAAACAAACAGGAATTTTGAAGGCAACTAAACCAAGAATCCGTGCAAACACGGAATTGTAAAGAGACTGCATTTGTTGCAGCATACAGATGCGCCATATTTGAAAAATTTCGTCATTTAGTAGTAAATGTATGAAAGATAAATAATGAATAGATTTCTAAAATGCTGTTTTTCGCATAATACGTCTTGAATTACATGGGTAGTTAATTTAAAATTAATTTAAAACAAGGAGGCGTGACAGCTTGATCACCATTCACCTCTATTATTTAGCTTGCATGAATGGTAATGGAGGCTGTTCGTAAGAAAGTCTTACAGGTTTTGGGGGTGAGTAAAAAATGACTGTGCTGGTCACTATTAAAATTATTCAACGTAAAGCATCGTTCTTTCCGGCGAGCGGTGCTTCTAGAAATTTCGCAGGAGTCGCAGTGGGTTGGTGGGGCAGCTTGTTATCCTGTCACTCAATGTCGTAAAATTCCACTCAGAACGAATCGATACACGACATGAGTGTCAATAAGCAGTGCAATAATGTAATAATAGTGTAATAATTTTGAAGCAGGGTAGATTTAGTCACCCAGGTTTAGATCTTTGTCCTGTATTTACTGTCATCACTTTTTGTTTATGTTATCTGTTAAAACAAATAGTCGTTGCCATTGGATGCTAGAGCACATTTGAGGTTGTAGTGAGGTAAGTTGGCTGCAAGTGGAAATTTTCCTCTTTGCCCACCCCTCCTCCTACCCCAAGTCTCTTTTCTCTTTTTTTCTTGGCCAACCAGAAGATCCGTAAGGAGATTATCCCAGTCTGGCTGGTTGTTGTTAGATTTAAAGGGATAAATAAAGGGATCTGATGTTCATTCAGAAATGAAAATCATGTCATAATTTACTCCTCCGTTTTGAGACTCTTTCTTGGAGATGTTAGGCAGAATATTTGTGTATTTTCTATACATTACACGTAATAGTGACCAACACTGTCATCTTTTTTTGTTCCACGAATGACATGAGGTCAGTCAGTGATGACATAATTAGGTTCACTGTCCCTTTAACACCTAGTTGTTTACAGTACTGACTTAATATTTTGTCATTTGTGATGTGTTGGCAGTTATGATAAATTTATAGCAACACTGATGAGCAAATGCAACCTGATAACTTCAGCACAGCTTGTGTCATGCAATTACAGTATCATGTGTGATGGTTGTGTCCTGATACATAGATAAGGCCATGACGGAAAAGTACAGGCATAATCGTAATACGTGTACAGTTCCAATGCATATGCACATGTCTTAGAAATATGTATAGGTGAAAACTATGCAGAGCATAACCTACCTGGTTTATAAAAAGCTTGAGCTAGGGCTGCACGATTATCGTGCAGCCCTAGCTTGAGCTATGAAAAGCCCAATATTTTCCTTACTGTGTGGATTTAACCTAGATAGGCAATAAGAGATTTTGTTTGGTATGGGTTGGGCTGTAATGTAAGAGGAATAGAGTTGGCATTGTTCTGACAGCATAAATCAGATGCATATGTGATATGCATCTTAAATGAGTTACAGGACCCATTTCACAGTAATACCAATAGGTGGCAGTAGGCATTTCTTATTGACATTCCTTGAGATTTTTTTTTTTTTGGTTATTGGCATTACCATCGGTAGTTTGTTCCCATTGATTACTTTTAAATCTTTATTTCTCATTTCTGCTTTAAACCTTAACATTAATAGGACCAAACTGTTTGGATAGTTGTCAGGGCTGTTGCAGTCTGACCTTTAGCTTGCAGTTAGATGGGATTTTAAGCTAGTGGTTAGAATCAACCAGTGTAGTGTTATGCAATAATCTGCCCTATGATTCACAAGGATTTAGTGCCTGAAGTCCGAGTTGGTATAGTTTTCAGATGGCAGAGCAGTGGATTGGGAACTGATGCGGCACATTTGCGTATGTCTATGTTATGCAAGCAATAAAACCATTTACAAAATGTGAGCTGAATTCTTATACATGTTGAAAGTGAGGGCTAAACAAATTTGGGATAAACGGTTGTTTTCATAAGGATTAAAAGGAATAAATGATTATTATATTGATTGTTTGTTGTTGCCATTCTATTATCATATATTTGAAAATAGACGTGAATTTAAAAGTGTTTTTATTGCTTTTATTAATTTCTTCTAAGGATGCACTAATATTAAAATTCTATATGAATTTAGTCAGCATGACATTATAATGTATAGTTATATTCTAATCTGGTACTACTATTTATATATTGTGCATTATTTATATTTTTTGCTTTTGTAAATGATTGTTCAGAATAACAAATGTATCAATATTGTAAATAAAATCTTTATCAAAATGCTGTTTTCCTGTTTTGTGGTGATTATAGTCAGTGGCCTGTAATAATGAATGGGATGGGGAAATTCTGTCATCAGCTTTAGTATTTTGATCCACACTTGATCTAATGCATGCCCTGTTTCTCTCTCTTTCTTTCTGTGTTTGCTGTCTTGCAGGAATGTAAACTCTTGCCATTTCTAGACCAGAAGCCAGAGACATCCTCCCCAAAATAACTCTTGTGCTTCATGAGAGCACCGTTGGATTACCAGTTAAATCAAAACCAAACACAAACCAAATAGAAATCCATCTGACAGACAGCGGATGCTTCAGTTTCCTTCTAGAAAGACAGCAAACCAAAGGAATAAGTGATTTTATGTGCTTTTGCTTGCATTTTTACCCAACTTTTTTTAGACAATTGCATTTTGAACTTTCATAACAGCTTAAACATGTTAAAAACGGGACCAGCGATGGAGGCGGCGGATATTGCAGTTGTAGCACTTTATTTTGTTCTCGTGCTCATAATTGGTCTGCTCGCCATGTGGAAGGCCAACCGTAGCACCGTCAGCGGCTACTTCCTGGCTGGTCGAACTATGAACTGGGTGGTGATTGGTGCCTCGCTGTTTGTCAGCAACATCGGCAGTGAGCATTTCATTGGACTTGCTGGTTCTGGTGCAGCCAGTGGTTTTGCAGTAGGCGCCTGGGAGTTCAATGCCCTCCTGCTTCTGCAGCTGCTCGGTTGGGTGTTCATCCCAGTGTACATCTACTCTGGAGTTTACACCATGCCAGAGTACCTCTCCAAGCGCTACGGGGGCAGGCGGCTAAAGGTTTACTTTGCCGCCCTCTCACTTCTGCTGTACATCTTTACCAAACTCTCAGTGGACTTGTACGCAGGAGCTCTTTTCATCCAGGAGTCTCTTGGCTGGAACCTCTACCTGTCAATCATCTTGTTGATCTCAATGACCGCCTTGCTGACAGTAACTGGTGGACTGGCTGCCGTGATCTACACGGACACTCTACAGGCCGTGCTCATGATTGGCGGTGCAATGACCCTTACTATCATCAGCCTGGTCAAAGTAGGCGGTTTGGAAGGGGTGCGGGAAAAATACATGGAGGCGATCCCAAACGTCACAGCCATCCTGGCTAACAGCAACTTCAGCTTCCAGTACACAAACTCCTGCCGAATCCATCCCAAGCCAGATTCCCTTAAGCTCCTACGAGGGCCGCTGGATGAGGACATCCCTTGGCCAGGCTTCATTTTGGGTCAAACGCCCTCATCCATTTGGTACTGGTGCGCTGACCAGGTCATCGTCCAGAGAGTGTTAGCCGCCAAGAACATCGCCCACGCCAAAGGCTCTACGCTTATGGCGGGAATGCTTAAGATCCTTCCCATGTTCATCATTGTTATTCCAGGAATGATCTCACGAATATTGTTCCCTGATGAGCTTGCATGCATCGGACCAGAGCACTGCTTGGCTGTGTGCGGCAGTCAGGCTGGCTGTTCCAACATCGCCTACCCTCGGCTGGTCATGACCGTGATGCCAGTGGGTCTCCGAGGGTTGATGATGGCTGTGATGATCGCTGCCCTCATGAGTGACCTAGACTCGATTTTCAACAGCGCCAGCACCATCTTCACATTGGACATCTATAAAATGCTGCGTGAATGCGCCTCTTCCCGTGAGCTGGTAGTCGTCGGCAGGTTTTTTGTGATATTCATGGTGACTATTAGCATTGCTTGGGTGCCTGTCATTATTGAGATGCAAGGCGGCCAGATGTACCTCTACATCCAGGAAATGGCAGGATACCTCACACCTCCTATTGCCGCCCTCTTTCTCCTTGGAGTCTTCTGGAAACGTTGCAATGAGACTGGCGCGTTTTGGGGTGGCATGACTGGGTTCGTACTTGGCACTACCCGCCTCTTCCTTGGTTTTATATATCGTGAGCCAAAATGCGACCAACCGGATGAACGGCCGACTTTCATCACGCACGTCCACTACATGTACATTGCCGCTGGCCTGTTTTGGATCTCCGGGCTGGTGGCTGTGTGTGTCAGTCTGTGCACATCGCCTCCAGAAGAGGAGAAGATCAAGCGTACCACAATCTGGGGCTTGAAAGAACTTAAGCGCCTACCTGTGACTGAACGAGAGGAGATGTACAAACTCACTAATGGCAGTGGCAATGGTGTTCTTAAGAAAGATGTTCCTGAAGATGTCCAGAAGGAGAGATGTCTTGATGGGGCTGATTTGAAACTGCTTATGCCCTCCCCTTGTGACCAAGATCACATGACCCCAAGCACAGAGGCATCCACACCAATGGAGCTGTATGCCAACAGTCATGCAAATCTTGTAAAACAGAACAATCAAGGCAAGTATGGAGATGATGAGAGCTGCCTGCAAGTGTTTGACTGGATATGTTGTCACAAGGAGAAAACGTCCGCCGCCGAACCCAAAGTCATAAAAGAAGATGAAGGAGTTATTCGTGAAATGCTTCACGAACCTCCAAAGATCAAGCTCTTATTGAACTTCGGCCTGGTATTCGTCTGTTTGCTGGGTGTTTTTATGTTTATCTACTTCTCCTTGTAATATGCTGATCTTGCAGTACCGTAAGGCCTGTGTGAACGACAGCACATTTATATGAACTATTTGTTATTGCAAGCCATTTAGGGTCTGTAATATTTACAGTGTGGTTTATTTTTCTTATTATAACTTCCTTTTAGGGACTCTTTAAGTATTTTGAATCATACTGATAGAAGTTATTTATTCCTTCACCTTGGCTCTGTCACACCTTTTTGAAAATATTAAGCTGTTCTTTGTGGTATGTTGATGACCAAATGCATTACTGAAACTGTAGCTTTTTATAGTTAATATTTGGTTGAGCTAAGGCAGTGATATTCAAACCGGTCCAGCGAACACCCCAAACGCTGCACGTTTTGTAGGTTTCTCATATGTGACACACCCATTTCAGGTCTTGCCGTCTCTACTAATTAGCTGATGAGTTGAATCAGTTGTGATAGATGAGGGAGACACAGAAAATGTGTAGTGTTGGGGGTGCTCGCAGGACCGGTTTGAAAACCACTGAGCTAAGGTAATGATGGATACACTATTTCTTTTCATTGGTGAATTTTGCCTTAATGTGTGTACTCCGCCAAACCGAAAAGCGGTTAGTTTTGTTCCCACAAGTCTTTTATTTTTTATTTTTTATTTTTTTAATTAACAGACTCATATAATACGTAAATATATGAAGAAGTTGTCTTTTATATCTGCATTTGTAATTGTAAGCACACTGTTAAGTCTACCAAATTTCTAAACCTTGACCTCACTTGTAAATTTCTCACTTGTGTAACTGGAGTAGTGTTTCTAAAGTTTTAATGTTAAATTGAAATTGTGAAAACGATCAATTTTCAGTTAGAAAAGGTAAGAAATTTATTATGATGTATGATGATGATGATGATGATGATGATTTATTTAAAACAAAAGCTTTTGTTTAAAAAGATGCCATATCATTAAGGTGTTGTGCCATCAAATATGAGTATTTAGGTCCGTACAAGTAAATTGTAACTGTAACCGTATGTAAATTGCTGTGTGTTTCTGCACTTTCATGTCTTTGTATTTATAGCTACTTTCATTGGACAAAAAAACACCAAAATGCCTTTTTTGCAGAGCATTTGAGCAAAGCATAAGCTGTAAAGACACTGCTTTGTCTTCATTTTGGGAATATAACATTTATTGTGGAAAAAAAAAAAGACTTCCAATATGTTATCGCAACAAAACAACTCAACTATAAAATGCACAGACTGCTAATATGGATGTTACTAAATGACCATTAGAACCGTTACAGAAAAGACTTGAGAACACTGTTATTGTGTTAAAAACTGATATCATAACTGATATTATGATATCCCAAAACATAAAGACTGGGATGTCCAGTCTTTTGATTGCTGCGCAAAATAGTATCTTGTTCTTCTAGAAGAAGAATTCGATTGTGGCTGCAGTAACAGGCATTGCCTGTTGTTAATTTGCTGTTGAATGCACTATTTGTTCAGACAAAGGGTAACTGCTGGGTGGCCTTAGTGAAAGTGAGACGGCCGTGAGGGATTTTCTAGACAGATTTAACTTATTTTTTTAAGCACAAGTTCACAATGTTGGTTTAATACCTTCAAAAGCTAGTAATTGTCATGAAATGTGACCCAAACGTGCAACATTTGCAAGTATGTCATAACTCATATCTCATATATCTTGAAACAAATCCCCCCCAAAAATAAGACGGGGATAAAGACGTTGGAAGGCTATTGTTTTACATTGTAAATTTAAAATCTATGTAAATCACGGAGTATAAATCCATTTTTGTACAGATAATCTCTTAGGTACATGAATAAAAAGAAAATGTTTAATGGAGATCTGTTCTTTTACATTTATTTTCTCAAAATGAATGGTTTGGTTTTTGATACTTATGGTCCTTGTGAATGGTCCTTTTTTTTTTTTTAAATCAGTTCATCTTTTTCTAATTTATAGAAGTCATTCTCAATCTCAGAATGAAAGTATACAGTCATTCTCAATCTCAGAATGAAAGTATACAGTCATGTCATTGCTTAAACTGTAGGTATAAAGGTATATTTACAAAGTTTGGGAACTGTTGTAATTGTGTAAGGCCTAATTGATTCAGAGAATTGTTCTCCGAATCAGTTAGAATCCTCCATATCTGACGTGATCTCATTGAATTGACAAAATTGATGTCAATTTTCTTGTGTTTTTTTTTTTGTTATAGACTTTATGCTCCAACAGAACATCATTTAGCACAAATTGAACACTTGGCAGTGTCATACTTTAACTACTACTTGCTTAGGGATGTGGAAGTGGTTGTTGGTTTTGGATACACCAGATTTTCAAACCAACAACCCAAAGTTTTTGAATAATTTACCCATGTATTTACTAGTGAAATGATAGGGTTCTATCTTTTTTTGAAGGCACTATGTTTGTGTTTAATAATGTGAATTTTAATCGACTGTTACGTTTGATTTGATTTAACGTCACCCTCTAAGGATACTTCTAAGGGTTTTGTGTTTTATGTGGTTTGTTTTCAGTAGCTCATGTTTTACATTTGTATTGAATGGTGTATAGATTCCATTTATTTCTGTTGTGTGAATTTTTTTTTTTTTTTTAAAGAGTGTGTACATTTCTTATGATCCCTTGTGTTGCTTTATCGGGCTTTATCGATTCATTGTGATAATTCCATGAGCTAAAAAGATGCATATGGAGTTTATTGCTTGCAATCTCTGATCTCATCAGAAATACGAAAATGATTTGTACATTGTACATCTGCTACTTTTATTATCAAAAGTTGCAGATGAATAAAAAGACATTCATTTGAGAAGGACAAACTGTACTTGGTTATTTGACATTAAATCTTCTATATTGTACCATTTACTTGCATGTTGTTGTTTTTTTTTCTTTAGTTAATTTTTCACATTCCAAACAACTGACTCAAACACTACCGCATTTCAAAATGAGAGTTTTACAGTCTTGTTCATCTGTCATGCATGGCTCTGTAATGTCTTGTAGAGATGATCATCTTGTCCTTGTAACAGTAATTGACAAAACACTGTCATCAACATACTACATAAAGTTTAGGCCTGTTATTTACTCCATATTCTGCATAAATATGATAATCCATCTACAATAATGAAGGCAGTTACTTCCACACAGTTGAAGTCAAAAGTTTATATACACCTTGCAGAATCTGCAAAATGTTAACTATTTTACCAAAATAAGAGGGATCATACAAAATGCACGTTATTATTTATTTAGTACTGACCTGAATAAGATTTTTACATTTTTGTGTATTTGAACACTTTCCAACAATGACTCTATGATTTTGAGATCCATATTTTCATACTGAGGACAACTGAAGGACTCATATGCAACTATTACAGAAGGTTCAAACGCTCACTGATGCTCCAGAAGGAAAAACAATGCATTAAGAGCCAGGGGTTGTAAACTTTTGAACAGAATAAAGATGTGTACATCTGTCTTATTTTGCCTAAATATCTTTTTTTTTTTCATTTAGTACTGCCCTTCAGGGAAGATGCCAGTTTCCCAGAAGACAAAATAAGTTAAATTTACCCTGTTTCCTTCTGAAGCATCAGTGAGCATTTGAATCTTCTGTAATAGTTACATATGACTCCTTCAGTTGTCTTCAGTGTGAAAAGATGGATCTCAAAATCATACAGTCATTGTTGGAAAGGGTTCAAATACAAAAAATGCTGAAAAACCAAAGAATCTGTGGAATCCTAAAGGATTTTTCTGAAGAACAGCAGGCAGTTTATTTCTTTGAAATGAATTGTACAGCACAAGTGTTTTGCAGCGTTCACTCTCTCTCTCCACAGCATGACAGTTTGTGTCTGTGCAGTAGTTTTCCACTGACAGCTTTCATTTAATTTGCATTCAGATGTATGTTAGGAATGGAGGTGACTAAATGGAAAACTTTCTTGAGGATGAAAATGCGTAGGTGAATAATTGTTGTGAACTTACCTCCACCTTGCACCTTTGTTTGGCAAAGCCTGCAGGTTGTTAATAGGGCGTGTCAATGCTCTATTTGATGTTTCTGAGAAAGGAAAAAACGGGAACAATGTTCCAAGAATCTGTTTTCTCTACGTTCATAATACATGATAATTACAATTTTAAATGCGGTGAGCTCTTCAAACGAAGCTGATGCAGTGAATCCTTAAACTTGGCATTTCACCTATATGGGAGATCCAACATTCCTTGTCAAAAAGAAGGGATAACCTTATCTAACCTGAGTTTAGCACTAATAAGGGCAGATTCTCTATCCATATCTGGTTAAAACTTATCAATGAGCAAAGAAACAAAGTACAACAGGACTGTTGAACTTGAGACTGATGCCTCATGAGAATAAATGCAGTTCTGAGACATGCAGTGGAACATGCAGTGGAAAGTCTGATTGCATCCATTCAGCAGGCAATATTTTACTTCTTCCGTATCACTCAGCCTAACAGCAGCTTATCAGATATAGAGCTGTTCTGTGAAAATGTATACCTGTTATTTGCTCCTCTCAATGTCACTATGACCTCTTTTTCTATCTGTGTATTTCCTCCTGAGGCTGGTGCTGCTACTACAGACAGTGGAAAAGTACTGGCAAAACAATACCGTGGGCTGCTCTTTGTTCATTGTTGCAGCCAGAGAGCAAAAGTGAAAAACAACAAATCTATTTCAACATGAATTCGACATGCACATTTGGACTGACCGCTTCATTTTTGCGACCAAAGCTCATAGCTGTGGGAATTGCACTCATAGCAGAATGTGTCACTCCAGTTAACAGCCAAGAATAAGAGAATGCACTATGCAAGTAAATAAGGTGCAAGAAAGGGTGATTTTATTTTAAGATGATTTTTCATTGTTTTTCAGGTTGACATTTGTATGAACTAGCTGTTTTGTTGTTGTTGTTGTTGCTGTTTTATTGAAATTGCTGCAATTACTTGCCATTTCAATTCTAACATTGTAGTCATAATGCAATAAAAAATTAAAACAATGATAAAACACAGTTTTCTCCAACAGGGTTTGGACATCATATTATTGTGGTACTATTTTTATTTGCAAATATAAAATCTGACAACCACTACACTGAGGTATGATTCAACATAAACTGCAAATGTAAACTCAAGCATTTGATTATGAAATTACTCTTACATAATTGCATGTCTTTTATGTTGCTGAGAACATGTTCAAGCATGCAATTTCTGTTATCCTGTAATTCTGGATATATATATATATAGACACAGTGGGTACGGAAAGTATTCAGACCCCCTTAAATTTTTCACTCTTTGTTATATTGCAGCCATTTGCTAAAATCATTTAAGTTCATTTTTTTTCCTCATTAATGTACACATAGCACCCCATATTGACAGAAAAACACAGAATTGTTGACATTTTTGCAGATTTATTAAAAAATAAAAACTGAAATATCACATGGTCCTAAGTATTCAGACCCTTTGCTGTGACACTCGTATATTTAACTCAGGTGCTGTCCATTTCTTCTGATCATCCGTGAGATGGTTCTACACCTTCATTTGAGTCCAGCTGTGTTTGATTATACTGATTGGACTTGATTAGGAAAGCCACACACCTGTCTATATAAGACCTCACAGCTCACAGTGCATGTCAGAGCAAATGAGAATCATGAGGTCAAAGGAACTGCCTGAAGAGCTCAGAGACAGAATTGTGGCAAGGCACAGATCTGGCCAAGGTTACAAAAAAATTCTGCTGCACTTAAGGTTCCTAAGAGCACAGTGGCCTCCATAATCCTTAAATGGAAGACGTTTGGGACGACCAGAACCCTTCCTAGAGCTGGCCGTCCGGCCAAACTGAGCTATCGGGGGAGAAGAGCCTTGGTGAGAGAGGTAAAGAAGAACCCAAAGATCACTGTGGCTGAGCTCCAGAGATGCAGTCGGGAGATGGGAGAAAGTTGTAGAAAGTCAACCATCACTGCAGCCCTCCACCAGTCGGGGCTTTATGGCAGAGTGGCCCGACGGAAGCCTCTCCTCAGTGCAAGACACATGAAAGCCCGCATGGAGTTTGCTAAAAAACACCTGAAGGACTCCAAGATGGTGAGAAATAAGATTCTCTGGTCTGATGAGACCAAGATAGAACTTTTTGGCCTTAATTCTAAGCGGTATGTGTGGAGAAAACCAGGCACTGCTCATCACCTGTCCAATACAGTCCCAACAGTGAAGCATGGTGGTGGCAGCATCATGCTGTGGGGGTGTTTTTCAGCTGCAGGGACAGGACGACTGGTTGCAATCGAGGGAAAGATGAATGCGGCCAAGTACAGGGATATCCTGGACGAAAACCTTTCCAGAGTGCTCAGGACCTCAGACTGGGCCGAAGGTTTACCTTCCAACAAGACAATGACCCTAAGTACACAGCTAAAATAACGAAGGAGTGGCTTCACAACAACTCCGTGACTGTTCTTGAATGGCCCAGCCAGAGCCCTGACTTAAACCCAATTGAGCATCTCTGGAGAGACCTAAAAATGGCTGTCCACCAACGTTTACCATCCAACCTGACAGAACTGGAGAGGATCTGCAAGGAGGAATGGCAGAGGATCCCCAAATCCAGGTGTGAAAAACTTGTTGCATCTTTCCCAAAAAGACTCATGGCTGTATTAGATCAAAAGGGTGCTTCTACTAAATACTGAGCAAAGGGTCTGAATACTTAGGACCATGTGATATTTCAGTTTTTCTTTTTTAATAAATCTGCAAAAATGTCAACAATTCTGTGTTTTTCTGTCAATATGGGGTGCTGTGTGTGAACTTAAATGATTTTAGCAAATGGCTGCAATATAACAAAGAGTGAAAAATTTAAGGGGGTCTGAATACTTTCCGTACCCACTGTGTATATATATATATATATATATATGTGCAAAAGTATTAGTACATCTTAATAGTACATTTAATTTTATTATTATTTATTTATAATTAAATTAGGTTCCAATTTAGGATATATATATATATAATTTAATAAATATATATATTTTTTTTTTGTTAAAGAAAAGGTACTGGAAATTTCATGGTACTGGTGACATTTCTGCTAACCCTAAAACGCATGTACACAGATGTAATGCAAAAGTGCAATTTGAAAAGACGGTAAAACTGTGTTTACGTATTTTTACTAGAGATGCACGATATTGGATTTTTGCCGATATCCGATATGCCGATATTTTTTCATCTCATTTTGGCCGATACCGATACCGATACCGATATATATCATTTTATTTGGAAAGTTAGTTTTTAACAATAACTTATTCGTTAGGATTAAATAAATAGTAATGAGTGGTTTACATTCAATCCCTTCTTTTTCATCAGTAGACTAGCATTATTTATGATCTGAATTTTGTAAATTAAGTTCACTTTTGCTATGTTATAAGCCGAACTTCGGATGCTTTCACTTTCGAATTCGCAATCTGAATACAACATTTCAAAACGAAAACAGAAAAGTAGAACTAAACTGGGTGACTGTGAGGGTGCTTTGCGGGACATGAACAGGACATAATTCATTGCTACAATTTCTTAATTCGTGCCTATGATTTATTAATTTATTAATTTGTAAAATGAGGGAACGAATTAATATGTAGTATTAATGAATTGTTAATTTATTCCCACGAAATATTTTATTTCCCACCCGCAATTTATCACAGTAAGAGATACGAAAACATGGATTAAAAGTGAATGACAAGAAAATAAACCTAAGAAATTAAAGGGTGAGACGGTGAGGATTTGGGAAAATAAAAATATTAAGTTATGTGGGAATTCGTGACCAACTGACAAAACAGTACACTTTTTTTGCACAAGAATACCAACATGTTTACCTTCTCTGGTTTAACAAGCGGTCTTTTACCCTACTCGAAAACCAAATCCTCCGTCCGCCATCGTTTCCAGAATAGTCGCGTCCTTTTTGCCGTCACCACCTGGCTCGTGCTGACACTACAAATACAAACCAGGCTCTACACCCGAAGCGCTCACAACGAAAACTACTCTTTGCGTGATCAGTGAAATCCTGAATATGCCACGGCTTTGTAACTCTGTAACCCGCGCTGTATGGAGCAGTGCGACCACGTCAAATTTTAACTTGCACATTTAAAAAAAAAAAAAAAGTGACAGTTTTGATCATTCTAGAGCCCTGCAATACAAAGGCATTCAACATGGAAAGAAAGTAATAGAAATGTAGTCACTAAGTCATGTTTAATTATAATTTCTAATTATTTTATACGGTGCACTGCGCTCTGACAGGGCTGCGGGACACGAACATAATTATTTCCTACAACTTGTTAATTCGTTCCTACGTTTTATTAATTTATTAATTTGTAAAATAAGGGAACGAATTAAAAAGTCGTATTAACGAATTCTTAATTTATTGCCACGAAATCTTTTATTTCCCACACGCAGTTTACCCGCATAAATGATCCGACAACATGGATTAAAAGTAAATGACAAGAAAACAAACCTGCGAAATTAAAGGGTGAGACGGTGATGATTTGTGAAAAGAAACTATAAATATTATTAAGTTTGTGGCAATTCGTGACCAACCGGGAAAACAGGACACACAGCCGATTATGGCTTTAAATGTATTGGCTCGAACTGCATGAATCCAAAAGTATGGTCGCTACTAACATTTGCCTGCTAACCAATTATTTAACTTATAAAGAATGCTTTGTTCCTCACTTGTGTCATATTCACGAAAAATGTTTCATATGAGCAACAGTGTGTTTTGCCGTTGCGCCGCCGAAGAAAGAGAATTCACTGACCGCGCGCCGTAATTACTTTTTATTTTAAATGCAGATCGTCATGTGCAAACACAGCCATTGGGTTTCAAAATACAACAAAGAGCACCATAAAACCATTTAAAATGTGCATTTAGCGATCTAGTGACTGGATATGAAACAGGCAACAGTAAATTATCCCAAATGGAACAACGGCGCGCTTTCTCCTATAGCCGCTGCTGCCACTGCACGTGCTATTGCTATGCATCATTCTGTATGTGTATTCTCAGTTTAAATGCAGCGATACAAAACAGTGAATCTACTCCTCATTCAGTCAAAACTTTGCTTCAAGAATGAGCCACACTGCTTACGTGATCTAATCCCTAGCACACCCTTAGCACATGTGAGTTAACATATTCATCTTATCGGCAAAACATATCGGCATAATTTTTCATATCGGGCCGATGCCGATATTTACATTTGAAGTCATTATCGGCCGATTCCGATATCAGTCCCATAATATCGTGCATCCCTAATTTTTACAGTTTTTATATTGTTCAACTATTGTGTAAATACTGTTGTATTATGAAAATACCATCTTATTATTATTTTTTTTTTGTTTGTAACTGTTTTAACTGTTGTAAATTTTCCAGAGATGGGACATTCGGTGCTGATTTGATTTTTGTTAAATGTCTTGAAGACATTTGTTTTGTTTTTGCCAATTGCTATGTATAAAAATGATTATTAACGTCAATACTGACTTATGGTATTCTTCATAACTGCGGTGGTATTTTAAGTGGTCTGAATCATATAACATGAACAGTCCCTCAAAGACAACATCCTTGTCAAGCCCTAATGTAAACCTGTCACAGGCAATCACACACCAGGGCAGAGACACATGGAAAACAGGCATTGTTCAGCATCTAATATGAAGAACAATACTGTTCTCCACCCCAACCCACACCAAAACAAACACGGATGCCACACATTCCCAAAATTCAATATAGATGGCCAGTTAAGCGGTTTTGACATGCAGGAGATTCCTCAATTTATGAAAATATTCCACAAAAAGGCATCTGAATGGAAAAGGAAAATATTTATGGATGCTATGTTAATCAAGAGGCTTTAGGAGTGAGGTCGGGCCTCTGGTAACAGACCTCAGAGGAGCCACTGATGCGTCATCATTAGAGGACCAAACCGGTTTAGAACACATATTTAACTACTGATCGCTACTGAAACTACTATTTGAATTGAGAGGAGTAAAGATGGATAGATAAAATCATCTTACATCTGCTCTTGCTGCCTGCATGAGTGATCATTTTCAACCAATGACCAGTCATTTCCATAAGTTCTCCTTCATCTCACGCTGCTGTTTTTCTGCTCCAGCACTTTGGAATGTCACATTACTCCACACCCCTCAGGTCACTATATTGCGTTACATATTAAATCGCCCTTTTGATTCTAATCATTAACTGCCCTTTTTAAGATTGGTGTCCTTCAGTGTATAATGCAGATGCATGCACCTTCTACACTGGTTCTCTTGTTTAATTAGTCAAACATGATATAATTAAAGACATTTTTAAAACAAGTAAATATAAAGTATAGAGTTTAGAATTGCCTTGCAATAAGAAAAACAGGTATTTCTTGCCCATCGTTTATTTTCCCAATGAGATTTGGCCTGTTTTTATGCATAGCAGTCTGTTATTTTCAGAAATTAAAATATGCAAAAAATGGTACAATGGAAAAAGCCAGAAGGGTGGAGGGTAAAGAGGGTGTCACCGATGTAACAGATGTACCGACAGAAACTGGGTGAGGCATGATGACGCTAGAGGGGACAGACTTCATGGAAAAGTACCATACCACCTTTGTACTTTTTAATTTCTCACCTCAACCTTCTCAGCTTTTTCTGACAAATCCATATAATATAATATACATTGTAATTTTCTCTCAGATTTAATTGAGACCTTGTGAAGAGTTGCAGAAAGTGCAGAAACTAACCAGAAGCTAAATATTTTAATATTCACTACCAGTCAAAAGGTTTTGAACAGTAAGATTTTTAATGTTTTTTAAAGAATTTCAAGAATTGCATTTATTTGATCCAAAATGCAGCAAAAACAGTAATACTGTGAAATATTTTACTATTTAAAATGTTTTTACTATTTAAAATGATAAAGACATTTGAAAGTGAAAAGTGAAAGTGAAAGTGACGACGTATTGTCAAGTATGGTGACCCATACTCGAAATTGGTCCTCTGCATTTAAACCATCACGAGTGCACACACACACAGCAGCAAGAAGTGAACACACACTGTGAACGCACAGCCGGAGCAGTGGGCAGCCATTTCTCCAGCGCCCAGAGAGCAATTGGGGGTTCAGTGCCTTGCTCAAGGGCAGTTCAGTCATGGTATTGATAGTGGCGCCACAACGACAGGCATCTGAAAATGGCTCGATTTGAAAAAGGAAATTTTTTTTTACACATTAATTAAAAACCACTGCATGGATTTTTATCATTATAGGGTAGATGTGTACATACACTGCCAACACACATTAATGTTCAAACAACATGTAAAAGTGAACTTAGCATCCGATGACCCCTTTAAAATATATTCAAATAAAACAGTTCTTTTAAATAATAAAAATATATCTAAATGTTACTGTTTTTGCTCTACTTTGGTTCAAACAAATGCAGGCTTGGTGAGCAGAGGAACCTTCTTTAAAAACATTAAAAATCCTACTGTTCAAAAACTTTTGATTGGTAGTGTATATAAGGGAGAATGAGGTGATTTGAGCATGTGGGGAGTTGAACCACCCCTAGACAACTATAAACAAAATTGGTGATGTGACCACAAATATATGAAGAGATGTCCATTTTCCTCACCCTGTGATGGAGAGAGGCTCATGGGATAATTGGCAACATTTAAGTTCTAAAGTTTTTTTTGCTGTTCAAAATGATTTTTTATGTTCAAAAACTGATGCTTCATGTGTCTGAACAATTACAGACAAATCTAAAAAAAAAATGCCACACATGTGTTTGTGATAGCACACCATGAGACCAGCTAAGTTGTTATTTTTATTGCACCGTGCTCCCCGTCTGTGTAATTCATAAACATGCATTTATTATGCACAGTACAATCAGATGACTGACTTTTAAATGAGTACGTTTTCTGTAAAGATAACAGGCTTTTACTAATAGTAAAATGTTTATTTGCAAAGGCCAGCACCGGAGCACGAATCTCCACCCTCTTCTCCGGGAGCACCAGCTTATTCGCATTTAAAGCGTCAAACACAAAAACGACGTGTTTTATCTCACCTTAAAAGTGGCAATTTTAACAAGCAATAAAAATTATCAATGGGGTATTTTGATCTACAACTTCACATACACTCTCTGGGGACATCAAAGACTTATTTACTTTCTGTAAAAAGGAGTATAATAGGTCATCTTTAATTCTTCATTTAGAAGTTTTTGTTCTGAAAATTTTAAATAATTTAATGCCTTCAAAGTTGTGAACTGTATCTTTATATAGTCATCCATCCATTCATTGTATTATCTAAACCTCTTTGTCCTTATTAGGGTCATAGGGAGCTGGAGGCTAACCCAGCATCTTGAGCCACAGGTAGGGAAACACCCTGGATGATGGCCAGTCCATCACAACACACACACACAGATTTCGAGAAGTAATTTTTGCTGAATTCCTCTTTCTTTGATATATCATGTAGTGAAAATGTTCAGTTTTACATCAGCAAATAAGAGAGAAAGAGAGAGAGAGAGAGTTTCTAAATAAATGATGGTAAAGCACAAATGACAGTAGTAGAAGTGATGATTTTATTGCGTAAGATCTATGTTCAGAATAGAATAAGCAGGGTAACACAAGCAGGATATATCAGTTAATCATTAGACTGGGTTCTCAGGCTAACACGCAAATGACTTGGCTCAAACATGAACTGTACAAGTTTGGACACCCCTGTTTTAAAGCAACTCAATGTAACTTTTGGTGATCTAGCAGGTGAACATACAACTTGGACATTTTGGTATTCTTTTCTGTGTGGATGAATCTGATGATTCAAGATATACTAATGTACCACCTTAAAATAAATAAATAACCAAGGCAGGATATCCAAAAAAAAAATAAAAAATTATATATACACTACCGTTCAAAAGTTTGGGGTCAGTACATTTTTATTGTTTTCTTTTTTTTTTTTAAGAAATTAATACTTTTATTCACCAAGGATATATTAAGTTAATAATTAAAAGTTTATTAAAAGTTAATAATAAATAATTTACATTGTTATAAAATATTTATATTTTGAATAAACACTGTACTTTTTAAACTTGTTATTCATGAAAGAATCCTGAAAAAAAAAAAATCACAGGTTCCAAAAAATATTTGGCAGCACAACTGTTGATATTATCCAACATTGATCATTCTAATAATAAATCCGCATATTAGAATGATTTCTGAAGGATCATGTGACACTTAAGACTGGAGTAACAGCTGATAAAAATTCAGCTTTTCATCACAGGAATAAATTCTATTTTAAAGTATGTTAAAATAAAAAACATTATTTTATATTGTAAAAACATTTTGCAATATTACTGTTTTTTTCTATATTTTTAATCAAATAAATGCAGCCTTGATGAGCATAAGAGACTTCTTTAAAGACTATTACAAGTCTTACTGACCCCAAACTTTTGAACCGTAGTGTATATATATATATATATATATATATATATATATATATGTACACACACACACACATATATATATATATGTATAGCTAGTTCAGGCGTGTTTGATTGGGGTTGGACTCAGAACTCTGCAGGACAGCAGTTCTCCAAGAGCAGCTCATGATACTGTGTTTCTGCTCCAGTAACTGCTAACGTAATTTTATATCCCCACCCCTCAGGTCACGCATTAAAATGTCCCTTTGATTCTAATCAGTAGCAGTGCTTTCTAACATCAAAATGTTCTTACGATAATGCATCGTGTCATTTCATTTGCATGCATTTTCTACACTGGTTCAGTTCAGAACCCCTTGTGTGCAAACCAAATAAACAATCTCTTGAAAATGTGTCTGTTTTTAAATGAGAGAAAAGCAAGGAAAAGTGGAACTGATGCAGTGTATGGGACATCTGATTTTGCTTACTTGTAATCTTCTGCATTTTTAAACGTCATTTTCCAGTGGAAACTCAAATATTTCCATCACCTTTCCCCCCATTTTCTCTCTCTCTTACTCCATTTCTCATAGTTTTTCACTTCGTCCTTGAGTATGTCTTAAAGGAACAACTTCATACCCCTTCTGTGCTGGAAAAGAGAAAATTTAGTATGCATTTTAGTATGCATCTGCAGAGACAGGCATTTTTCTGTATCCGAAGAGATCACCCATGTGTCAAAACTCATTCATTAATCAATTTAACTAGTACATATACTAATACACATGCATTTGTGATTCAAAATCATTTGTTGTTTGTAACTTATTCATAGAGTATCACTTGGTTCAAATCTGAAACTGAAAAAAAAAAAACTAAGAGAGAAATGATGACCATTGCATAAAGAGATAGAAGAGACTGAGAGGTTGTAAGTTCAGTGTTGCCAGCAATGTGGACACTTTAAGAAAAATCCACAGCATTCCACAGCAGTACTTGAATCAAACAATATGCCTCTGTGTTTGTGAGGTATGCTAAATTGCTTAAAATGTCAGTGCACACAGACCAACACAGAAAACACTCAGGGTGCACTCAATTTGTTCAAAGCTGTGTTTCATTTAGGATGTCCAGCTAGATGTTTACCTTGCTTTGTGAAATGCAGAAACTGCGGACAATTTGGAGAAAGAATTGGGCTGCAATTTCTGAATGGCTATCCTTACAAAATTAACCATGGTTTTACAACAAATAAAACCAAAAAAAACATGGTTACTATAGTATTTTCACAACGCGTCATCAATCGGCCAGATTGGCGGCCCAGAATGTAAACAATGCCACTAAACCAAATGGAACTTACACATTTTGCTGATTATTGCAGCTGAAAATGGTTAATTATTGTCTTGTCTTGGGCTGAACTAATCGGTCAGACCGGAAAAAACATTTGGAGTACTACAGACAAATCAAGAAGTATGCAAAAGACTGTCTTTGGCCAAACTGAACCAGGATTTCCAGGGCATGAATCTTGACAACATTCGTGTCTGTTCTTATTTCCAGTCAGGGAGGTGAAATATTAGGCTAATATCTTAATAATACTGCTCGTACATATCTTTACCACCTATTAATTTTAGTTTGTCAAAATATCATGCCCTTTCCTGCTTACTAAGTCTATCTCTATATGATTTAGCAGCTTTCATGTTTTCCAACAAGTATATCCAATATGTCCGTGCATCCGGGTAACTGACCAAACTGTGACGTAAGTACAAACCTTCCATAGTTAAACCATCATAACCACAAATTAATCACTGTTTTGCTACACTAACCCTAGTTCAACCATGGTATTTGTAGTATCACTGTGGTTGTGCAAAAGAAAAGAAAAGAAAAAAAACATGGTTACTACACTTTTATTATAATAAAACTGATTGAATAGAACAATACATGTGTGACTGGAAATAAGTTTTTATGAATGTAGTAAACCTAAAAAAAATTGGTAAATTCTGTGGTGTGATTTTCATTCACTTTCAAACACATAAAAGGAACTAACTTCCTTCTCACCCCAAACCATAAATGCAACTGAATTCAGTAAAGCAAGGATGAGATTTAATGAAAATGAGTCTGATACAGGACACGCATGCCATCTAGTGGTTTCAGTTGGCAACTTCAATTGAGACAAATATTGAACAGAGAACCTGGAATAACCAAATTCTTTCTCCAGTGTTTTCTTTCTATTTTCCATTGTAATGACTGATTGGCTAAATCTAAGCTTCCACTTGTACAAGCGCCACAATTAAAATCCTTGAGAACAAACACCAAGTTCCAGCATAGCCTAAACCAATAGCTTACTGAGAAAAACATTTGCTAACTGTGATGCTTGTTAACACTAAGCACAGTGAAGTCCAAGAGAAGGGAGCTTTACCTACCACAAGTTCAAAGAGGAAGTCTGGTCTTCTCAGACCAAGGCATACGTCCAGTGTTTTGTTATTTGTCCAACATCCAGTGAACCTTGACTTATCTATATGGACAGAAAACGGCTCTTCCAGTACATCACCTAACATGAGCAATTTGTAAAGCATGTTAGCAGTTTGATTTATGATTGATTTAAGATTATGTGTTGATGACCTAAGACTACTTTTAAGACATTGTGACTATGTATATGTTAATATAAGAAAGAGGCTTTTTAGGAATGCTGTGTCCAAAGCAATTAGACAGGAATCCTTGAGACAGCTGATCCTAATTTGGGCATGAACATTGCTGGTGCCATTTCTGTGACAACAAATTCTATTTAAAGTCAAACAGACTTCAAAGGTTCCGTTCTATAATGTGATTTAAACGTAGCAAGCGTTAGGACAGGACACAAAAGAACATTTAAAGAATCCTGTTGGCATAATTTGATTAATTACATATAGCAGGGCTGCCAGCTTTTGAGTTCAACTTATAAATGAGTGAGAATTCCCACCGCAGGTTGGGAACACCACTGGTATTCTGAAATGAGGCAGCAAAGTTTTTTTTGTTTTTTTTTCAATCAAACATAAATTAATGTTTAAATAAACATTACTTACACTATCACTAAAAAAACATTACATTACATTTATCAATATTCTATTTATTAAAGTCAAGTATAAATATCTTTAAGTTAGTGTTTTTAAACATTTTACAATTATTTCAAAATAACAACTCAAGGCAGTAACAATTTAAACAATATATTCTACTTGTGAACTTATGTTAAGCTATTATTTAATAGTCTAATTAATTAATTAATAGTCTCTCTTTTAGTTCTCTAATAGTGACCTATTTTTTTAATTTTTCGGATCATCAGTCATCAAAGCTCCGTAAATATTGGTCACAGACAGGAGATTTACTTTAAATTTCACCAAGCTGATTACTCAATAAAAACTCCCACAGATAATGTTTTCATGCCGATTTAAGTCTTACTTTTGACATAACAAAGTGGTTATATCTAAGGGTGTGAGCTGTTTACTTACTTTTTTTAATTGTTCTTCCGTTACAGCCATTATGGACCTTTCTCACATTTCCTGGGTTCTCATTGCGGAAGTCGTCATAGTTGGGTAAAATCCAAGAGCAGTGAATGGGAGAGCACCACAAATATATATTTTTTTGCATTCCCCTTTGCTCAAATAACAAAAGAAAAACTACACGATAGTGTTTGAACGACTTTCAATTAAAGGAAAACAAAACTAAGAGAGCCTGATCGGCAGTCAGAAGAGAGAACGACCTCACATTTACCGTCCCTTCCATAGATCCAGCATTAGAAATACCCTCGCGTTAGCGTTTAGTTTTTTGTAACTTGATGAAAAGGTGATATAATACAACGTATAGTGTTATAAATGCACATACATTATAAAATCTAAATATGAAAAACTTTCAAGGATTTACAATGATGATGACCGTTAAAACGTGTCATCACAGTGTGAAAAGGGTGCATTATGGCCACGTTCACACAGCAGCAGACCGTATTCTATAACCGAACTCACACCCGTAAATTTTCAGGACTCACAACCGCATTCTTGGAACACACGCGCTGTGTGAACGGAACTGGACTGCACAACTAGTTGTCTGTCACGTCATTCAGTGTAAGAGACCCGCTCTGCAGCACAAACGCGCGTCTACCGTGTGCTGCGTGGTTTAATTTGTGGTTTCGGTAACTAACAGTGACGGAGAAATGAGCTGTGTGTCATCTTAAAGTTTATATCCAGTCTCCATCGGAGCCGCTCCATCCCGTCAATTGTGTTTCCTGCGCACGGCTCAAATGCTCCGATCTCCACTTAAATTTAAAAGCTGCTGTCGATGGATGAACTGGCTCGATTCGACTCTTGTTGTAAAACAGCGGTAATACTTTCCGTTTTACGGACGTCGCCATCTTTGATATTGCTTTGGTCTGTTGCTATGGCTACTTGTAAGGAATACGGGCTTGACTCCGGTTGCACATTCATACAGAAAGTATTCGAAAAGCGACTGTTAACTGCTGTGTGAACGGGACATTTCGAGACTCACACCTGTAAGTATATGTGGTTGTCAATCCCAAAAACTGACACTGCGAACGTGGCCTTTGATCAGACTGATTTGCAAAAGCGGGATTTGCATGCACACAAGAGGCGGGATTTATCGCATGAACCAATCACAATTGAACACAACCAATCATATCTTACGTCACTTTCCCCCATTCATTCTTTTTATTGCAAGACTTTACAACCAAAAAAGGGACATAGTCACAATCCAGAAAATAACCAACCAATCTTGTTCAGCCTTGGTTGAGCATAACCAAAAATAGAACAAAATAAAGCATCAAAATATACCAAACTAAATCAAAAGAAAAAAGGATAACTAAAAAGTAAAATATCCCTATTCATTCTTAATGGACCTTTATCGCACCGGAATTGAACACCGGAAGCGCTTGTCGAAGTAGTGTATCGATTCTTCCGGTTATGTATATTTTTCAATATACTGTAATCACTAGTTAAACAAAAGCCTGTTAAAATGAGCATCTGCAGGTTGATATTAAAATCCGGACATTTTCAGAGACAGGCGAAGAGATATTCTGATGAGTAGTGTGCACAGAATTTTCCAAACGCAACGGAACTTGTAGTTCTAATCCTACATACCGATCTGAGAAACCCATGGCTCATAAACATGCGTGATTTCACCACACTGCGTCAGTGCTGCAGTGTGTGTGACCTGATGAATAAGATCAGAATTAACATATTTATTCATTTGTAATAAATTTTAGTCTTTATTCTGTCATTTTTCATTCACAGTCATTTCACTATATGTAATTCACGTTTATGCCAAAATTCTTAATTAATACTCAAATCACGCTGTCAACGCGTTATACTGTCTAAGATTAATTAGCTAAAATGTTCAACATTGTTATTTCTTTAAGGCAACGCCCGCGCATTCATTCATCTATTTTAATACCGCTCTTACGTAAATTAACCATGGTATGTGTAGTAAAACTATGGCAATACAATTGGAAATCAGTCCGCGGAAAAAATAAAATATAACATGGTTACTACATTTACTATAGTAAATCCATGGTTAATTTTGTAAGGGTGTTTATTTAAAATGTATTTTAATGTAAAAAGGTATGAAATATGATGAGAAAAACAGTGTTAATGAGAAGACGAAATTGACTGCAGCAGGTTAAATTTATTTATTATTCAGAATGCTCATTTGGATAAGAAATATATTAATAGGAACATTTCGGCAGGTGATACGAGATGTAGGCCTAAACATCCTCAGTTTCGAAATGCATACTCCACGCGATTGCGCTCCCGCGTAATATTGTAGAAGGACCTTCTACAATGCCATCCCACGCATCTCATCCGTGTTATGTCAGGAAATCGTGAAAACTGAGGCAGCGTGTCATTGTTTAGAATAAAAGCAGCCAAACACACTGCAGTAACACCGGCGAAAGAAAGGAAAGAGAGGATTCTCGCATTAGTTTTCATTGCGTTGCGATGGGACCGGAAGTGGGAATACACTGCTTTGCTTACCGGATATAGGAAGTGAGATAAAAGTCCATTACCCCCCAAAAAAACTCAGTGGGCTCAGGGAGGCAAGAGAGACACGGACTCCAACTGTAACTTTACCTGCTGGTGTCGCTGTTGGACAGTTTTACTTTAGAAAAACGAGTAATTCATACTTTTTTGTTATATTTTGTAATATTGTGGTAGTTTTATTTTTGTACTATGAATTGTTTTTCTCATCCAGTATTTTGAGGAGACACACTAGGCTGCCTCCCTTGCCTCCTCAGAGGAAACGCCCCTGTTATATATATACCTGTCAGCAGAGTTTTGTCTGACATCTGGACATGCATGCCTAGTATAGTTACGATCATGATGGCACTGTATAATGCAAGTTAAATGGTGCTTGTTGTCAGTTTTCAGAATAGCATGAAAGACAGTCTTGACTTTAACTAGACCTTTTACAGTTCTAGTAGAAAAACTGTAGTTCTACTAGAATATGTTTTACAAGAAAATACAATTTCAGTCTTTCTACTTCAAAAATTCACCTTCAATTCAGTGTGTTTTTCTATAATTATTTAAGAAATTGACTAGCAGTTTCTGAGTGAAAACTGTTTCTACACCAATTTGTAAGTGTATTTGACAAACAGCTGTATGCTTTATCAGCTGTATCCTACATGGGAATAATGCTTCAGGGTTCCTGCCTCTATTAGGGATTCCAGTTAAGACTTTTGGCCACTTTTTGTGCAAATGGCTTTTCAGAGCCCAAAACACCAGTTACCAAACACAACAGCTCATGTACACTATCAGCTTAACTTGTGCACACATGTAGAGGGACATACCTGACCAAAAAAAAACATCTCACACACACAGACGCACACAAGTGTCCGGTTACAGTACAGTACACTAATTTGCACAATGACAATGACACTAACAGCAAGCAGTTTTCCATTGTGCACAGGTGAATATACAGGAAGGAGTGCATTTGCTCTTGTTTACATCTGTCTTATGTTGCTGTGAAGTTTTCATAACACTCCTTTCCTTTCTCAGCATCAAATGTCATTAGCTGTGGCCTAAGCACTCTTCCATAGTGCTCTTGTCCCTTTGCTGTCCAACTGGGATATTTTTAGCTCTGAAACAACTGGGCTCCTAAAAAAGGGTTAGAGGAACACTGCTATGTAAGGTATCCTGCCTGCTCTCTCTCATTCTATTACCAGCACAATCCACCAGCCACTCTTTGTCTCTACTCAGGAGAGAAGGCAGAGAGTCTAAAGGGTTTGTCTAAAGAAAGCTGAATTTTCAGAAGAAGCATACACAAACCCTCAGAAAGAGCGGTGGAAGAAGGCCTGGACGGTTGCCACTGTAATTATAAACTTTTGACTTATATTCCTATTTCTTACACTTCCTGACCAGAGCTCTCTCAAACCTAGTGGAGCTGCATGAAGAGTCACCGTTTCTTTTTGAAAAGGTCTTAAGTCATTAGTATAGACAATGCAGACCTTCTGGATCCTGCTGCTTGCCTCTCTGAGCCTCTCAACCCTGGCTGGTGCTGAGAAGGGCCTTGAATATCCACGCTATGATGGCAAAGATCGTGTCCTGGACATAAATGAGAAGAACTACCGCAAAGCCCTGAAGAAATATGACATGCTGTGCCTTTTCTACCACGCTCCTCCACCAACTGCAAAAGAGCTGCAGAAACAGTTACAAATGACTGAACTAGTGCTAGAGGTAAGAGAGGACAAGACAAAAGTGAATGTATGGAATAAGATATTTCAACATGGGAGTGTCTATAGACATGGAATTTGTAAAGTACACATGATACTGCATTACGTTTTTAAATAATTGAAATGATTCAATATATTTTTATTAATTTTCATCATAAATGGGTTGCATGTATGATATGTAAAAATAAATATGCATGTAATATAATTTTAAATACATTTTTTGTATGTCCTATGTAATATCAGTGCAGCTTAGAGCCCACATGCTGCAGCTGACTGACATGTCCATCTTCACATCACTTTCTTTTTCACTTCTGTATTTATCTGGATTAAAAAAGTGGATGTCATCAGTCACCATGTGTTAATCAGGCACTTCAGTGTTCAGTGCACCTGATAGCTTCTTAATGTGCGATTGGGAAACTGGTCTTAGAGTATTGGCTTTTAAAATTCAGCCATTTCAACGACTCGCATCACGATGAAAGCAGAACACTGAGGGTATTTATGGAACGAGAACACTTCTAAAATGATTACATAAGTGTGCCCTTCTTAACTCTAAATTTAATGGCTCATAGGTTCACTATCTAGATAATGATGCCAGCATGGCTTAGTGGTACTCAATGTACTTGTAACATTCACTGAAACATGCATATATATAGGTATACACAGGCTATATATATATTTTTAAGACCTTAATTTAGTTTATTTTATTGTGTTTTATTTGACCTTTTTTTGGAGTTTGAGCTAATAGTAAATAAAAAATATGACAAAAATGCTGTTACAGTACTAATAATGATTTGTTTTTCCACAGTTAGCTGCTCAAGTCTTGGAGGCAAAGGATATTGGCTTTGGAATGGTTGATTCCCAAAAAGATGCTAAGGTTGCCAAGAAACTAGGTAAAGCTAAAACTCTGGGTGCAATACTTGAATGAGAATATCATCAGTAAAATGTTAATGTACAAATTTAGACAATTTAGAAATGCCGTGTAATTCATATAAAAGCAATGGGAAAAAATACAGAAAATAGTTGTGTAAACCCTGCTAAAAAAACAGTTAAACCAGCCTAACCAGCTACTTCCATCTTAAACCAGTTAAGACCAGGCAACCAGCTCAGGCTGGTTTTAGCTGTTTTTTTCTTCATCAGGGAACTGAATTACCTAAATCAAATAAAGGTTTAACAATTATTTTGGCTATAAATGTTTAAATGTTTAACAATTATATTGCTTAAAAATATTTATGGAATTTACAGGCCCCATGTACAACATTTAAACACATTTCAGCCATCTATCCCAAGTGAGGGGTGTGTGATATCATCTATGATAATATCGTTTAAACGATATGCGATGGAGTATATTGCAAAAACCAAACAACAGAGGCCATCTGAACAGCATATTCATCTTTTTTCTGTAGTTCCCCTCTGAAAAAAAAAAATTGCACTCTGGGGTGAGGGATTCCCCCTCAGTAGAAATCACCCCCCCCACCTCCCCCGATCGTCGGGCCCTTGGAATCATCCTAAACCCCCGAATTTACTGCACCCCTGTGTAGATTAGTAAATACATTTTAGATTTCACACTTTAAAGGGTTACTCCACCCCAAAATGAAAATTTTGTCATTAATCACTTACCTCCATGTTGTTCCAAACCCGTAGAAGCTTTGTTTGGAACACGATTTTGATGATGTTAGGTTTTAATTTAAAAATTCAAGTCACCCACCCTAAGTCATTTCAAATATAAATATTCAACTTTTTTTTAAACATCAAAACATTAATTATGCATTTGTAACTGCAGGTTAAATGCATTCATATTCTGTGTTAATGTGTTAATGCATCTAAATGCCACTTCAGATGCAGATTCTGTGCCACCTCTGCATTGCAAACACAAAGTTTGTTAATAAGTTTGTTGATACTGCCATATAGTGTCTTATTATTTGAATTTATCAATTAATTTTAAGAATTTGACAAAAAAATATATGGTGCAAACATTTAATTAGGTTAGTTACTAGTTACTGTTACTTTTACAAACTAACTGCTGCACAGACTCAAAAACTTTGGGAGTCAGCTGTACAAGTGCCAGCAAAATAACAAAATATTGTCTTAAAAATATTTATCATTATTGACAAAATTCCAGAAAATATTTAAATATTTTTATTTTTTTCATTATCGCACACTCCTAATCCAAGCAGATTTGTATAACCTTTATTCCATCCTTCATTCATAGCTGTGTAGCAGGTTTAGCACGTATAAAATGAAAATCTGTTGGTTTAATGAAAAAGTGATGGCAGCAACGACTATAAAGAGATACAAACATGACCATTTTGCACCCATCATACATATGGCCTTAAAACATCTCCTAAAATCCTCATTAATTATCCGGGTGAAAGAAACACACAACCAATGTTGATGCTGACTGTTGGGAGATGTATAAATGGATGCCGATAAACTGTATTTTAGGCTATATATACTTGTACAGTGTACTTTACAATGCAGTGATGAATGTGTATGTGTTTCATTGGAAGATTTGCATGAGGAAGGCAGCGTCTATGTCTTTAAGGAGGACCGTGTGATTGAATTTGATGGACTGCTCGCTGCAGACACTCTTGTGGAATTCCTTTTGGATGTAAAGAATCTATATTTATCATAAATCTAGATAACTAATTTGTTGTTGTACATTTTTATGTCATTTTAACTTTCTGCCTTTCTCTCCCTCATGCATTAGCTGTTGGAAGATCCGGTTGAGATAATTGACAATGCTCTGGAGTTGCGAGCGTTTGACCGTATGGAAGAAGACATCAAACTCATTGGTTTCTTCAAGAGTCGTGACTCTGAACGTAAGTATGTGCGGGCAGGCAATTATATCCTTCAGCTGTGGTTATCTGATCTCTGCACTTTCCAAACACATACCTACATTGTATGCAATAAATGAATGTTAACACATTTATTTTAAAATGTCTGTACATTCCAGTTACGTTTTTAAATGAAATGAAACCGTATAAGCTCTCTTGAGTATTGTAGACTACTACTCTTTCAAGCTATAGTTGACATTTAGAGGTCATTTATTTCAAGACACCACTCTGGTAGGCTACACTGTCAAAAATAAAGGTTCCAGTTATGATCAAAAGGGAATTGTAGTAAACAAACAAACAAATGCTATCTCTGGTTTCCCCAGATTATCTTGCTTTCCAAGAGGCAGCTGAACAGTTTCAGCCTTTTATCAAATTTTTCGCCACCTTTGAGAAATCTGTGAGTATTGTGTTATTTTATACTCTGTTTATATTCAGAAGATCTTGAGGCTATCATTGTGCCATTATTTTCTTTTGGGGAGTGGAGAATTCTCCGAAAACCACTGATGGTAGATATGTTGTTTTTAACTGGTGCATTTCAGGTCGCAAAAGAGCTGACTCTGAAGATGAATGAAGTGGACTTCTATGAGCCCTTCATGGAGGAACCAGTCACCATTCCAGACAAACCACACTCAGAGGAAGAGCTGGTGGCCTTCATATCCGAACACAGGAGGTAATCAGCAAAAGCTAGTCTAATGATATTCTGAAGGATGGATAGAGAGATATTCGATGCTGATCTAATATACATACTGATGATATCTATTGACCTCCACAGACCAACTCTAAGAAAGCTCAGGGCAGAAGACATGTTTGAGACCTGGGTGAGCAATATTTTTTAAATGAAAATTTGATCCAATTGTATATGATTTTCTGTGACTATGACTATTTTCTATGTCTGTTCTTTCACAACTTTCTGGAAAACTTTACTCTGATTGGTCAGTTGCATTATCTAGTGGTTAGATACTTCCTCATCTGGTAACTGAAACTAGGGCTACATTTATGGCGGGCACTGTGGACTCACTTTCTTGTTTTATACAAACATTACTGTATGCATCTCAGTTATCGATTGTCATAAAAATGACTGGAGGACTTCATAGGGCATATGACACACCGAAATAAATGTTGTCATTTCGCAGGAGGATGATTTGAATGGAATTCACATTGTAGCCTTTGCAGAAGAGGAGGACCCTGGTATGTACAATTTCATGGTACCTCTACATTATAAAGCCAAATGATATTCATTTAATGTGAGCATCATCTAAAGAACTTGACCCTGAATATGTTTTCAGATGGTTTTGAATTCTTGGAGATTTTGAAGGAGGTGGCCAGAGACAACACACACAATCCAGACTTGAGTATTGTGTGGATCGACCCAGACAACTTCCCACTGGTGACTAAAATAAGTCTTGATGGATGCATGACAATATACTGAGTCAGTAATGCTGTAATGTGAAATGGATGACAAAAACTGAAAGAACACTGTTCTTTTTTTTTTAACCACTCTTCATATGCACATTTCCTTTCTTAGCTCATTCCTTACTGGGAGAAGACCTTCAAGGTTGACCTCTTCAGACCACAGATTGGTGTAGTTAATGTTACAGATGTAAGTGCACTACTTTCATTCTTAACCAGATCTGCTGAATTCATTATGAAAGAACTCTTTCTCATGCTTGGATGTGTCCCACTGTCATGTCTCTGTGACAGGCGGACAGTGTCTGGCTGGAGATTAATGATGAAGATGATCTGCCTTCACCTGAAGAGCTGGAAAACTGGATAGAAGATGTGCTCTCTGGAACAGTGAATACAGAGGATGATGATGATGATGATGATGATGATGATGATGATGACGATGACGATGGCGACGGCTTAGCGATGATGACGATGACGATGATGATGACGATGATGACGATGATGATGAATGATTCATATACTGTGAACCTCAAACAAATCTGCTGAAAGAACTTGTCTTTTACACCAAAATCATTTTGTACATTTTGTACATCAGTGGATAAACTGCATAATGTTCTTAATATTAAATTGAAATTATACAGGTCAAAAATGTCTCTTATTTACATAGGTCAAAATCATTTATTTTGACCACCTCTAAACTGGAAACTAATGAGGGGATTTAAATGAAATACTGTCACTGCATTATGTACTACTCTTGTACATTTTCTACTGTAATCAGTCACTCAAGGCAATAAAACTTTACAACTGGTTAGGAAAGTGTGTTTCTATTTAAACATGTAAGGCCATATGGGATTTCATATTTATGCAATTTAACACAAATTGGCTGAACAGACAATGACAAAGGTAGTTAGAGTCCTTGCTTTTAGCAGCTCTGCATTGTCTGCATATTTTCGTAGCAATAGATGCTATTTACACTAAGTGCAAATATTACTATTTACACTAAACTACAGCATATTTTCTTAGCGATAGATGCTATTTACACTAAGCGAAAACAGCATATTTTCATAGCGATAGATGCTATTTACACTAAGCGCAAATATTACTATTTACACTGTTACAGTATATTTTTTTAGCAATAGATGCTATTTACACTAAGCGAAAACAGCATATTTTCTTAGCAATAGATGCTATTTACACTAAGTACAAACAGCAATAGATGATATTTACACCAAGTGAAAATAGCAATAGATTCTATTTAAACTATTTAAAAATAGTATTTTTGCTGTTGTACTACTTATTGCAATACCTCAGTATTGTAGTACATTATACTAGTGAGTGTAAAATCTGTAATTTATCATTTTTTTTTAAATTATTAAATGGATGCTGCCTTACTGACTGCGTGATTTTTACTGTACACTTTTGGCATGGTCACTACTGATAAACTACTTCTAAATATAATGTAGAAACTTTAATTTTCTGTGAAGCTGCTTTGCAACGATTTGTATCTGAAAAGCACTGTACAAATAAATATGAATTGAATTATTGGGACAATAAGGCCCTCCCTAGGCTACTCCATTACCTCAATCCTTTTTGTCTGTGTCATGAATCTGGTCGGTGACCTGCGGTCCGCTCACCACCAGATGTCGCTCTCACCCTGTCATAACGCTCAGACTGTTGCACTACACCCCGGACTACATTCCCTGTCATCCAGCGCGCTGATTGGGTCAGCACCTGTGACCAATCAGCGGCGCTATAAAATCCCCGGACTTTCCCTCTGTAAGTCACAGAGTATTGTTGTTGTGATTATGGTTGGTTTGTTCATTGCTAGTTCCCTAGTTCCCTGTGTTTAGCTTTCTCGCCTGGCCTTCTTGTCTCGTCTGTCTCGCTGCCTGCCTACTGGACTATCGCTCGTTTCACGGATTATTCCCTCGTCTCACTCCCGTTATGGATTATGTTCGCCGTTGATCGACCCACGCCTGCTACACGGACTATCCCCACGCCTTGCCTTTGTTATACCTGTTTGCTACTGTTCTGACCCTGCCTGTCTGACCATGTCTTTGTCTCGTCGCTCGAATAAAAGCTTGCATATGGATCCGCTCGCCTCTCCTCTCACTCACACCGTTACAGTCTGAAACCAAGATATTGCTCGCTTACTTGTGTATTTGGGGTTGTTGTCTAGTTGAAACAAGGCATTTCCTCTTTGGCACAGGGCAACATAATCTCTTCAAACTGATCCATAATACCTGGTATTCGATAAATATGCTCAACGCCACAGTATGAAAAACATTCCCATACCATGATTTTTGTGCTATCATGCTTCAAAGTGTACTAAGGTTAGAATTCAGTACCTGGGGGTCGTCTGACATACTGTCGATGACCGCTAGATCTGAAAAGAACAGTTTTACTCTCATCATTCCACAAAATGTTACGTAATTTCTCTTTGGGCCAGTCAACGTGTTCCTTGGCAAATTTTAACGATGCAGCATATGCCATTTTTTCAACAGTGCTGCTTTACGGGGGCTTCTTGCTGACAGCTTAGCTTCGATCAAACGTCTTCTGACTGCAACTGTACTCACAGGTAATTTTAGATCAACTGATCTATCTGGAGGTGATGATTGGCTGGATCTTTGCCATTTGGACTATTCTTCGATCCGTTTTAACAGTAGTTGTTCATTTTCTTCCGCGTGTTTTGGGTTTTTGTTGTCGTTTTAAATCATTTGAGATCATTTTAGCTGAGCATCCTATAATTTGCTGCACTTCTTTATACATCTTTCCAGTAATATTGTTCCATCATTAATAAATAACTACACAGGAACAAATGACTAATGCACTATTAACATTTAAGCAACTACTATTAACTAACAAGAAACTGATTAATTAATCAGTAAGTAATAGCGCTCAGCTAAAAGTGGTAGTTCACTATTAGCTAATCAGTAACTATTTTTCATCATCTCCTGGAGAACTACTAAGACCTACTATATGCAGATTTATAATTAATGTGAATTGTGCAAAATGTATAAATAATTCTAAAGTGAAGATCATGGTAACCCACTAGTAACGACTATTAACAAATCCATCAGAAGAAATTACTACTTATTTGGATCAGTATTCTAAAGTGAAGTTCATGATAACTCTCTAGTAATGACTGAAATCATTGTAAGCTTTAGTCATCAAGTTATCATGATCTTCACTTTGGAATAAAGGATAAAAGTCTCTAATTCACTACAAATGTATCAACATCTGGAAGTGTCTTAAGTAGCCTAATTTAAATGTATACAAATGTTTAATGTATTAGTGTTTAATTCAATTTGTTGTTACAAATTCTTTTTGACACTGCATTCCCAAAAAGCTCTTACATAATAATGGCATAGAGGGTGTATTTTAATGTTTTGATATGAATCAAACGTTTAATCTTTTATCTACCCCTGAGAATTGCATTAGAATTGCAAAAGCCTAATGGTCTTCTAACAACCATATTCTCACAACGTCATAAATGATTTTGATGTAACACCATAACACAAGCTTTGCTTTAATGCTTTTATTGATTCGAGAAGAGATTAAAGTTGAGAACGTTTTGTAAAGGTAAGTTCATAAAATGTAAATGTAGTACAATCTGCGGAGCAGGATGACTGCATGTGATCTCATAGGTTTTGGACACAAAGATAAGGTAGTGAGGTTAAACAGTCTGCATCGTTCCAGCGGTTAGCTGTTGGGTGAAAAAATAATTATTCTCATCAATACTGTTGTGTTAGAATCAAAATAAGATCCAAATGCTTAAAGCATTTTTGACAAAGGAGCCATTTCATGTTACTGGTTGATGTGAAACTGATTGTAAATAATTATTGCAAATAAAAAAAACACACTGCATTCTTACCAGTCCAGTTCAGCTCCCCGCAGTTCTCTTCACCCAGATTGTCAGGTTGTCCAGGGCCAAAGTAGGCTAAGTCATACGGAGTTCCATCAGTCCACAACCACTGTCCTTCCTAAAGAACAAAGAAAGTTATTATAAGTGCTCTACTGTATGGTGACTCCATTTAGAAGATAATTTAGTTTGGCTTAGTTTTAGTTTGAAGTTTTCAGTTTAGACAAACAAACTAGACAAAGGCCACACAACTTTACTTACATGGTTACCATCATGAGTACCAATCCAACAACGTGTGGAAGAGGACGGCAACAGACTCAGGAGGAAATCATGTTCTATTTTACTATGTACAGATGCGAGATTTGCACCCAAACTCTGGCAGTTCTTCTACAGAGAGAGATGTTGTCATTACAAAATACAGTCTTTTTAGCATGAAGCATAAATAACTTCTTAGTCATTTTCAAACAAAGTCGAGTATGATTGATTGTTTGCTCAGTATTAGTTTTCTGTCAAATTTATTTACAAAAAGGAAGTTTTATTTAGAAATAATAAAAATCACCTTGTTGTAACTAAGAATTTACCTCTGCTGTGACCCAGTGGACCGCCGAGGAGAAGAACTTGAAACATCGGACTCCAAAATTTGTCCATCCATAGGGGCATTTTCTAGCTAAGTTAACTATCAAGAAACATAAGAAATATTATAACGATATTACAATAAATATTAGATGAATGAATATCATTCATTTACTGCTATAGCTACAAAACATCAAAGGTTTGGCAGAAAAGCTTTTTGAGGATTTACTAATAAATGTATTTGTTACCTTGTGCATTCCCCATGGAGAACACAATGAAAAGAAGCAGAAGACTTCTCAGCATTGCCATGATGAAACTGAAAATGAAATTTAAGCATTTAAATTTAGTATGTATTCGTATACTGCACATTGTGGATTGTCAGTGTATTTTAAAGACAAAGATATTTTAAGTCAAAAGGTTATTCAGTAGGTCTCTGTGCCAAAACTTACCTTGGTTTTCAGTTGGTTGCCTTCAGAATCTCAGTGGAAGATTTTGTGACGCTCTAGAAAGAGTCCTGCTTTTATACTGGACTTAATGTCAACTGTGTATAAGTCACGAGTATGACACAGGATATGATTGTTTGATTTCTGACTTGTGTACATTTATTTATGGGAAACTGTGGTAAGATGAGCCTGTCTAGAAATACAATATTAGCTTAACTAAATATCTACTCCAAGTAGATTTTTAAGGACAAGGAGAAAAATTATTAGTTATTAATAGTGACTTATTAATAAATTATGAATTACAGTCTTTTTTTTCTATATAAAACTTTTTAGAAACATTTAGTGCTTTCTTTCTTACGGTTTCATGTAGGAAGAAGGAACGACAAAGAGTCTTGAACATGGTGACAACACACTACTAACCATAATGCAACTCAGTCAGGCCTTTTTGTATATTAGGCAGTAATTATTTAAATAATGGATACTGTGATGTCTTTTGTGATACTTAAACCCTCCACCAAAATATATATTTAGCCAACAGAGACCCAATTAGATTTTTTTTTCTTTTTTTGGCTATTCCTGAAGGCTTTCAAGTATAAAGTGGCTTTTTAGCAGCTTTATGTCTGTTTTGTGCATCAGAATTGTATCCAGTCAACAGTCCGTGGACATAACATCTAAGTTGAGACTACCAGAGATCTATAACAAAATTATCTCCAAGAGTGTTGTAGAGAAACAAATAAATGCAGTTCACACACACACACACACACACACACAAACAAACCAGACACAGGTGATATCACTGAACTAATCCACCTTTTTCTTACACCCCAAGATGCTTCATGCAAACTAGGGGAATAACTGTAAACATCAAAAAGTTCACTCCATGAACTCAATAAGCATTTTCAAAAACCGGGTTGATGAGGTGACATTATTCTAGTGTAGTAATTTATTACATGTAATTTGGATTCCACTTCATCAGTTTTTGAACAGTAAGATTTTTAAAGTTTTTTAAAGAAGTCTCTACTGCTCATCAAGTCTGCATTTATTTGATCTAAAACAGCCAAAACAGTGATTTTTTTGAAATATTTTTACTATTTAAAATAATGCTTTCTATTTGAATATATTTTAAAATGTAATTTATTTCTGGGATGCAAAGCTACATTTTGAGCATCATTACTCCAGTCTTCAGTGTCACATGATCCTTCAGAAATTATTCTAATAAGCTGATTAGAATGATTATTATTATTATTATTATTATTTAATATTATTATTATAATAAATTTAATACATGTATTTATTTTTTATAATAATAATAATAATTATTATTATTATTATTAAATATTTATTTATTTTTAAACTATATATTTTATAATGTTTATTTATAATTGTTGTTCAATAATAATATTAGAATAATTTCTGAAGGATCATGTGACTTGACTAATGATGCTAAAATTCAGCTTTGAAATCACAGGGATAAATTACATTTTAAAATATATTCAAATAGAAAACTGTTGTTTTAAATAGTAAAAATATTTCGAATTTTTTTGATGTACTTTAGATCAAAAAAGACTTCAACTTCTTTAACTTCTTTAAACTGTTCTAACTGTTCTTACTGTTTTGACAGGTAGTGTACAGAATCAGATTCCAAAAATAAAGTACTTGTTATTAGACTAAATTACATTTTAAAATACTCATAATCAGACTACTGTTATGTTTTTATTGATTATATGAATACCTATTGACACAATATTTTCTTTGCTTTGCTTTGTGCTTTGCTTTTACATTTGTATGGTACATTAGTATCCTATTCGAATCAACATGATAAATGAGTTCACAAGTAATCTAAAATTAAAAAAAAAAAAAAAGTCAGATTATAAAATGTGTAATGTATTATTACACATTATGTTACTAATTTTTGTCATGTAATTTGGATCAGTATCGGACTTTTTAAGTAATCTATCCAGCTCTAGCCATCACAATACACAGACTGTTTCTTCATACCAAATACTATTATTAAATGCAACTCTTATTTATATAAAATATTATTTAGTAAACACTAATATTTAATAAACAACAATAGTCATTATAGTAATTCAGCAAAAAGCAAAAATTCAGCGCTCTGATGTAGCATTAAAGTTCATATAAAAATATAAAGTTCTGAAACTTTATATTCTTGGCCCTCAGCCAAAACAATTTGCTCTGAAACAAATAATATTTTAACAAGACCAAATACTGCCTGTTAGATTTTGCCTAAAACTCATTATCTCTCATGTTTATCCACAATAAAGGCATCAGAGCCAGCTGCAAATTCAGAACCGCAGAAAAAAAATGGGCTGATTGGGCTGTTTTTGTTTCACAGACCTGGCAACCCTGACATTAGGAATGTGAAACGTAAAATTATAAGCTGTTATTAAAGGTGGGGGTGGAGGATGGGAATGACTTTGGCAAGATGGTAAAATAAAAAATATATATATATGCAAATTTGTTCAACTGTAATGAAATTAGATTTTCATACACACATGAAAAGAATACCATACACACTAATAATAATAATACAGAAATAGCACAGTTTATCAAAAAGACAACTATCCATTCAGAGGTGTTATATTTTTGTATAATAGAAGGAAAACCAAGAAAACCAACTTTGAGCTAATCTGAGCTAGTAGTGATTACCATAGACATAATAGACATAGACGCCGCATTGGCTGCTGGAAACGAGAAATGCGGCCGCCATCTTGGACCGGGCATACTGTGGAATTGATTACATCGCGTAGCAGCAGCAGAAGTGAGAGAACATGCCTGAACACTGTGTAGGATATTCCTGCTCCAATCGGCGGACCATCGAAAGCAGGGCTCGGGGGATTACAGTCCTTTTTCAGGGTTTTTAGTGTGTGTGTGTGTGAGCGAGAGAGAATGAAATACTCCAAGTAGACTCTAATGTAATATTCATATAGTGTTTCTTCAACTTATTAAAATACCTTTACCGTCACTATCTGTTTCTGCTTCTCTATCATATTTATAGTGTGTGATTTGCAAAATTCCTATCATAGCCTACACCTCATATGGTTATGGTTGCGCTTTTGTCCAAAGTGACATAAATACAAAACAATATAATACTTAAATTTAACAGGGAACAGACTGAGATGTTGGTCAGATTATAGCTAATAAGGAGAACAGCAAAAATGAACAACGTCAATTCAGTCAATAGCATAATGAAATAAACAATGAAAATGAGGGAAAACAGCAATAATAAACAATGTCAATTCAAGCAAAATATAATAACAGCATGGTAAGACTACATTAAGGAGAATATCAGTAATGAACAACAATGTCAAATTAATAAACAGCCAAATGAAAATAGAATAAAACTATACAAACCATAACGCATTAGAAGTGCTTAATGAACTAAGTCCATGTTGTAAGTCTTTAGACCCTCTTAAAAGACCCAATACTATCACAGGAACGGAGATATTCATTATATTACTGTTAAGCTCACTATCAATATTAAAATACGCCAAACCATGTGTCATGTATCACAGCTACATTTATGACCTTTGCAGCAAAAAAAAAACCGCGTGAAAATCAGTTCGGTATTCCGTGAGGTATGATTAATTAAATGCGTTGACAGCTCATTACACCTGCCAAACAGATTACACTGAGTGGAGCGGGTGACCGGTCCAAGATGGCGGCCCCACGTCTCGTCAGCCCCAGTAGGGAGTATCGGTCGATGCGGCGTCTACTCTCTATATATGTCTATGGTGATTACAGTCATTGCCAACTAAGGTAATATTATTTGTAAATGTTAGCATATGAAGACATTCAATATTTGCACACAAAGTTTCTATAAGCAAGTTAACTGATCCAAAAGCTTGTTGCCAGCATCATTCAAATTTGCTTAACCATACAATGAAGGTTTTAGGATGGGTTTAAAGAAGTTTGATCTCAGTAACTTTCAACAGTAATTATATTTACCCACATGAACAGGAAATTTAACCCATAATAAATCATGAAATATGACATGAAATTTGATCACTTCTTGACATTGGAACATAATATCCTTCACCGGATCCTTGATCCTGTCAGAAGATAATGGTTGTTTTTCAACAGGGAAGTTTTCTGTGAATGTGACTTCCGCTTCATTAGCCGCTTTTGGGAAATAGAAGAATAACAAGTGCAGTAAACGTTAAAACTGTTTGCTCTACAAACCAGTGTGTTTATAATTAGGACAATACATTCAAATAATATGGTAAGAAGCACCAGTTTGTAATATCAAGCAGCAAAACAACTGTTCTGTACAACTAAAACAGCTGGCAGCAAATTAAATTGGAAGCCAGATGCATTCAATTTACAAAAGGCTGCAACTGTTCTGATGGGGAAAAAAAGGTGGATACCTAAAACCTTTCAGCAGCGAGTCTTGTCTGGTATCCATAACCAGTCTAGTACTTGCGTAACAGTCTTCTTGACTGAGAAGGCCAAGAGAAGAAAGCAGGAGACAAATTGATAGTAATAAGCAGGGTTGGTTTATAATCTTAGTTGTGTATGTTTCAATGTTCAGAGTTCATCTGACCAGTACAAATCCAACAAGTTATTATACCACAGCAAAAGCAATGGAAAACTCATAACATTGTCATAAGACATTAAAAACCTTGAAATGGAGACATTCTCTTATCTATTACCCATAAAGGTAAAATATCCCTTGAAACCACACAACCATTAAACAACAATAGCAAGCATCCTTAGATCTTTCAACCATCCAGCTTTTTGCTATACGCCCCATGATGCTTTATGAAACTTATGGGAGTAACTTATGTTACATTGTAAATAATTACCAAATAATTGATTTTGTGTACTACACTCTAAAAACAAATGGTGCTATATAGCACTAAAAGTGGTTCTTTGGCTCGTAATCATAGGGGAACCACTTTTAGTGCTATATAGCACCTATTTTAAAAGGTGCTATATGGCACCTTTGTCAAATGGTTCTATGTAGAACCATCAGATGTACCATACACAGTTAATTAGATAATTAGGTGATTAACAAAGTGATGATTGATCATTATTGAAGACACCTGATGTTAATAAGCAGAATCACCAAAGGAGAAAACCAAAATTTTTAAGCAACCATTATAGTGGTCAATGTTTGCATTAGTTGGGCTCTTGACCCTTTAATCTTTAACACTAGATTTTGTTTGGCTGCTGTATTTGAGTTAAAACAGCCAGACAAGCCAAAAGCTCAAGTCACCAGGTGATTATGTTTTAACATATTCATTTTTGGCGTAAATCGCCTAGAGTCTAATCTCTAAGTTAGTTGTTTTTTTTGTTTTGTTTTTTTTTTTTTGCTTATTGTAATAGCCTTGACAATCCACAGAAGATCCAGCACTTCCTATACATTTTGGAAAGTTTTTTCTTACAACCTGATAGGAAAAAAAAAAAAAAGTATTTTACCTAGGCACACACAGACATCAAGAACCAGCCCATGAATCTCAACAATGGTGACAAATGGCATATTCAGATAAACAGATCAACTCTGAACTCTCATAATTTATTCATGCCGCAATGCATAATGGGAGTCATGGATGAGTTCTGATTGGCTACAACACGCTTTTTGATGGTCACCGTTGTTGTGATTCTCACACTGATTCTTCATGTCTGTGTGTCTAAATTAAGATAAGCTTTTTTTCATCATCTGTCTGATTATGGCAAAACTGACTGATCTTTTGTTCACAGTTTTTTTGTAATCGGTAAGAAAATTCTATGTCAAATACTCAAGTCACTATATGATGATTAAGTCAAGCACAGTCAATGCCATCTTATTGACTTTTGCTCTTTGCTTGTCTGGCTGTTATAACTCAGTAATTGCAGCCAAACAAGACCTAATATTGATGATTTAAGGGTCAAGAGCCCAACTAATGCAAACACTGATCACTATAATGGTTGCTTAAAAATTTTGGTTTTCTCCTTTGGTGATTCTGCTTATTAACATCAGGTGTCTTCAATAATGATCAGTCATCACTTCGTTAATCACCTAATTATCTTGTTAACTTCAACACTGCTTCAGTGTTAACTTTAACACTGCTTCAGTGTTTATATGTGTCCACACTCAGAGTGTTAAATTAACACTGGGGATTTTGCTGTGTATAGCATTTTATTACTTCAACAAAAATGGTGCTCAATAGAAACAATCATAGGGGCTTGTATTACTACAATAGTAGTAAATATATTTACTACAATGGCAAAATGTCTTGAATCACTTTTATGCTTTTCTAAGATCAAAAGGTCTTATGTGGGAAATATTTCCTTATGGGGGCCTTAGGGGCAAAAAGATCTTCAGGAAATACACTGTATGTTAATGTTGTTTTTAATCCTTTCCCCAACTGAAGAGTTTAAGAGAGAGTTAGAGATCCTTATTCAGAGGCTTAACAGGTTCTTTGTATGGCAGTGGTGCTATATAGCACCTTAACGACCCCAAAGAACCACTGAAGAACCGCTGAAGAACCAGACAGGGGCTTGACCGGTTCTTTATACACTAACGGTGCTATATAGCACCACAATCACACCAAAGAACCGCTGAAGAACCGCTGAAGCACCATTTTTTTTCTGTGTGTACTGTACTAGTATAAAAGCATTAACAAATTACTTTCAACAGACCATGCATAAAAAAAGCGCGACTATTTACACAACATCATAGACGTGTTAAAGGAGAGGTTCACTTCCAGAACAACAGTTTACAAATAATGTACTCACCCCCTTGTCTTCCAAGATGTTCATGTCTTTCTGTCTTTAGTCGTAAAGAAATTATGGTTTTTGAAGAAAGCATTTCAGGATTTTTCTCCATATAATGGACTTCATTGGTGCCCCGAATTTGAACTTCCAAAATGCAGTTTAAATGCATCTTCAAAGGGCTCTAAACAATCCCAGCCGAGGAAAAGGGTCTTATCTAGTGAAACGATCGTTAATGTGACTCAGGAAGAACGAGTCATCTCAGGGAGTGATTCGTTCAGTCACGCATGCGCAACATCCTATTATGTTCTGTACTAGAATTAGTTCACCTGTTTCGAGTCTTCGGGTTTTTTTTTGAGTCATTCGTTCATCTTATGGGGCTGTCACGTGATGAATGAACAACTCAAACCTGAAAACTTTGTCAGATAAGAGGTGAGGTGAGCTAATCATAGACTAAGCAATGAATTAATCTTTTCTGTTTCTTATAGCATTATAGTTTTGTCTTGTTTGTAGTGTGATCAACGTTTGTGATCGTGATGTGCTAGGCAAGTAACACATAACATTTTAATTATATTTTGCTAAAATTAACAGAATGAACTAAATGACTCGAAAAAAGATCCGTTCATTTTGCTGAACGAGACTCAAAGGTCCGAGTCTGTAACTTCGCTTCAATACTACGAATCATGTCTAAGTTCATCATCTGTGTACTCCGGCTAAAAAAGGTAGAGTATGGCAAAAAACTCAATCTTATTTTTTCCTACAACTTTAGAATTGTCCAACATCATTGTACCTTTTTGTTTGTAAACAGCATTTGACTTGCTTGCACTTTCTTAGTCTTTGTACGTTCGCTTTGTAAACACTGGGTCTGTGGTTCCGCCTACGTTCCATCTGACCTTTTGACGTGATTCAATAGTATGTAGTGTTGTGAACGCGCATCCCAGAGCCTGTCCTACACCAGCTTTCGTGCTTAAAAAGTATACAAATTTTTATTTTCTGAAAAAAATGACAGATCGTTTCACTAGATAAGATCCATTTCCTCGGCTGGGATCGTTTAGAGCCCTTTGAAGCTGCATTTAAACTACATTTTGGAAGTTCAAAATCAGGGTACCAGTGAAGTCCATTATATGGAGAAAAATCCTGAAATGTTTTCCTCAAAAACCATAATTTCTTCACGACTGAAGACAGAAAGACATGAACATTAAATTGAACAGTAAATTATTTATAAATTGTTGTTCTGGAAGTGGAGTTCTCCTTTAAATATAGTAGTATGTCTATATTATATAACATACGCTGCCTTAATCAAAAATGTTCATCAATATTAACAATGTGTGATAATATTTCAAAGTGATTTCTGTCATTTTAACAGATAACAAATATGTATTACATGGTTTAGAAACACTCCAATAAACACAACGTATTAAGTGTGAAAAGGGGAGACAATTACATTTTAAAGCATTCATGTGAAAAAAACCTGGAAAGAGATGAGACCATAAATTAAAATGCTAGGCTCGCTAGGAAAAAAGGTGGATAAGGAAAGATCAACACAACCACTTCTATGCTAGTGATTCTTCACAATCACAATCATTATTAATTAAGATAATATTTGCGTCATTCTAACACTATCTCATGACCAATTCATATGTATTTTACGGATTCGTACGATTTCAGTAACGGGTAGGTTTAGGGGCAGGGTTAGGTGTAGGGCATTCGTACAAATTCATACGTATTGTGCAACTCGTAAAATACGTACGTATGTCAAATCGACCAAATTTCAAAACTTTCCCGGTTTAAATTTTTTATTTTGCAAAAGATACACATATATGGTGATGATAGCCAAAATATTAATTGTCATGGATGAATATTTAGTGAGTAATCAGCTATTTTGTAGAGGGGGTTGGGGTAAAAATGACAATTTTACACCTGTAATTTAGAGCCGAATTGCAAGGGAGTAAAAATGACTTTAGAAAGATGGCAGCATCATAATGTTATTTTTACACAGAGATTGGTAGGTCTGTTCGTAAAATCAGTTGACTTCAGCAATCGTTGTTGCATTGTGTGCCAATGGTGACCATTCAAAAATGAGGAAACAGCATTTTTTTTCTCCTGAGTTTACATTCTTGTAACTCAAGAAGTATTAAAGATATCTTAACTTAACTCTCCTTTTGGCATCTTAATTTTTAAGGCCCTATCCATCTTTTTCCCCCGTGAGAGTGGGTTCACACCCATTTGTAAATTTTATGCATCTAGCTTCTGGTCTTATCCGCGTCCAGCTATTTTTAGTTGTATAAAACAGCTTGTTTTTTGGCTTGATATTGCAAATTGGTGTGTCTTACCATATCATTTTAATGTATTATCTTAATTATGAACACATGGTTTGTAGTGCAAAAGGTTTTACTCTTCGCTGGATGCTGTTATTCTTCTCATTATTTCCCTATACCAGAAAATAAACGGACATTTCACACATAGGCTTTACTTCCACTTTGACGAAAAAGGTGGATATAGTTCAGTTTGATAATGGAAATTCAATATGGCTCCAGAAGTAAATCATTAAAATGTACATGTTTTGGTCAAAAGCCACTTTAGATGGGGGGCTTTCACCTTTAATGATCATGAGAGTAGGAGGAGAGACAGGTGAGAAGGGAACAGGAACAGGAAAGTATGTTTACATGTGCGATTTCTGATACAGGGAATTGTTTTTTCCTTTCCAAGTATTATGCAATCATTGAATCATTTCTCCTTACATATAGCCTTTTTGGCATAAAGATTCTTTAAAAGTACGTAAAGAACCCCAGGGTGTATAGAGCCCTGTGTAGATTTTTTTAAAAAGAGTACACTGACAGACACCCCCTGCTGAGACAGATTTTTGTCTTCTAGTCACTGGGGTACCAGTATCTTTGTGAACCCCTCCCCTGATGATGATATCATTCAAAGCCTGTAATGCCATTCTAATAACCATACCAATTTTTTTTTAATGCCTTTATTGATTTGAGGAGTGTTTTAGTATTGAGATAAGATTAAAGCTGGAGAAGATATTTAAGACAAGTTTAATTTCAGAATAACACTTGTAAAGATAAGATCAAAACATGTAAATGTAGAACAATCAAATGTAGAACTTTGGAGCAGGTGCATGTGATCTCACAGATACTGAGCACAAACATAAGCCAGTGAGGATAAACAGGCTGCGTCATTCTAATGGTTACCTGTGGGGTAAAAAAAAAATAAAATAAAAAATGATTCTAATAATTATTGGCATGTTAGAATCAAAATAAAATAAACTGTTTAAGACATTTTTGACAAATTAGCCATTTCATGTTACTGGTTAATGTGAAATTATAGGATTGTAAATAATTATTGTAAATAAAAAAACCCATACTGCATTCTTACTGGTAAAGTTCAGCTCCCCACAGTTCTCTTCACCCAGATTGTCAGGTTGTCCAGGCCCAAAGTAGGCAAAGTCAAACGGAGTTCCATCAGTCCACAACCACTGTCCTTCCTAAAGAACAAAAAAAGTTATTATGAGTGCTCTACTGTACGCAGACTCCATTTAGAAGGTCATTTAGTTTGGTTTAGTTTTAGTTTGGAGTTTTCAGTTTAGACAAACAAATTAGACAAAGCAAAACAAAGCAGGCCACATGACTTACTTACATGGTTACCATCATGAGTACCAATCCAACAACGTGTGGAAGAGGACGGCAACAGATTTAGGAGAAAATCTATTCTATTTTACTATGTACAGATGTGAGATTTGCACCCAAACTCTGGCAGTTCTTCTAAAGAGATGTCAATACAAAATACAGTCTTTTTAGCATGAAGCTAAAAATGACTTTTTAAACAACGTTTAGTCATTTTCAAACAAAGTTGGGCCTGATTGATTATTTGCTCAGTATTAGTTTTTTGTCAAATTTATTTACAAATAATAAAAATCATCTTGTTGTAACAATGTACCTCTGCTGTGATCCAGTTGACTGTCTGAGAGAAGAAATTGTAGCATCGGACTCCAAAATTTGTCCATCCATAGGGGCATTTTTCAACTAAATTAACTATCCAGTGAATAAAAATAAGAAATATTACAATAATATTATGATAAATATTAGTTGGAATATTATACATTTCCTGCTATTCTTCTCCATAAAGTTACAAAATATGAAAGGTTTGGCAGAAAAGCATTTAAAATTACAATATTTTACAATTTACAATATTTTAAAATATTTTTACAAACGAATGTATGTTACCTCGTGCATTCCCCGTAGAGAACGCAATGAAAAGAAGCACATGAACTCTCTGCCTGTCCTGTTACGGTCAAGGAGACCATTTATGAACTCCTTGTCAGTCCTGAAATGACCATGGAGGTCATTCCCCTGTCAGAGGCACTTCCTTTAATGTGAGTCACCATATTGTGTGTCTGGGCTGTGCACACTGCCACTGCTCCTCCCGAAGTGGTGGTGTCTGCCCCTGATCTGTCTGTCCTGTCATGACCACAGAAGTTGTGCCTGAATTGTTGTCCTTGGCCCTCCGGATCCTCTGTGTCGCCCTGGCTCTATGGGTCTCCGTCTCCACCCTGGGTCTCCCCTCCACCCTGGGCTCCCTTGCTGTAGTAAGCAATTCTGCTTACTACAATGGCAGCATTGTAGAAGATGTGCTCTTCTGATCTAGATCATAGACACAGAGCAACAAGACCTGGACTCTGTTATTATCATTCTCGGGACTGTGGCAGCAGATGGCTGCCACAGTGCTTAGCTCTCAAGTTGTTTTAGTGTTTTTGTTAGTTTTTCCTATCTTTTGTTTATCAGATACAAACAGTTTAACCAGGGATGAACTGCTGAACATTCGGTAGAACACATCACACAATCTTTTACCAGTTTTCTATCATCTATTCAGATGTTTTGCTGAAAATTGTAGTTGGAGGAGCAGCAGTGCTGTTCAAACACTATAGGACGCTGGTGAATCTCCGCTCTCTTCCCAACAAAATGGACGAATTTCTTCTGCTCTCCCGGAAAATGAGGATTTGTCAAACTATGCTGATCTGTGTTTCACGGAAACCTGGCTGAACAAAGCCATTCCCAGACAGCGTGCTACATCTGTCAGGCTTTCAGCTGTTCAGAGCGGATTGCGATGTAGAATCAGTGGGGAAATCATGTGGCGGCGAGACATGTTTCTACATCAGTGAAAGGTGATGTACAGATGTAACAGCATTGTAGAAGATGTGCTCTTCCGATCTAGATCACAGACACAGAGCAACAAGACCTGGACTCTGTTATTATCATTCTCGGGGACTATAATAAAGCAAATCTCTCCCGTGAACTGCACAGAGAGACAGCACATTACACGTCCTACCAGAGACTGTAATATACTGGACCACTGTTACACCACAATGAAGGATGAAAAACACTCTGTTCCACAGGCAGCTTTAGGACTCTCTGACCACTGCCTGGTTCATCTTCTTCCAAAATGTTGCCACTGATCTGGATGAGCTCACAGAGACTGTAACATCATATGTCAGTTTCTGTGAACATATGTGCATTCCTACCAGGACTCATTTAACTTACGACAATGACAAACCTTGGTGTACAGCAAAACTCAGACAGCTTCGCTACGCCAAAGAGGATGCCTACAGGAATGGGGAGTCTTGTACAATCAGGCCAGAAACACACTGAATAAGGAGATTAGAGTGGCTAAGAGGAGCTACGCTAAAAAGCTGGAAAATCTGTTATCTTACAACAACCCTGCATAATGTCTAAAAGACATTACCAACTACAAGACACCATCCCCCAGCATTGAGGCAAATCAACAACTTGCTGAAGACCTGAATGAGTTTTATTGCAGATTCGAAATCAGTCTCACACCCCCACACCCACTCTGATCATCTCTCTACACAAACATTGTAGCAACCCCCCTCTTCCCCACACCTACACTTCAAATCAGTGAATATGATGTGCGTCAGGTCTTCAGAAAGCAGAAGAGAAGAAAAGCACCAGGCTCAGACAGTGTCACACCAGCCTGTCTGAAAACCTGTGTTGACCAGCTGGACCACATCTTTTCACAGATCTTCAACAGATCACTGGAGCTGTGCGAAGTCCCTGACTGCTTCAAACGCTCCACCAACAACCCCATCCCAAAGAAATGGAAAATTACTGGACTTCATGACTACAATGACTACAGAACTATTGCTTTAACGTCTGTGGTCATGAAGTCATTTGAAAGACTGATGTTGGCTTATCTGAAGAACATCACTGGACCCTTAATGGACCACCTGCAGTTTGCTTACTGAGCAAACAGGTCTGTGGATGATGCACTCAACATAGGACTACACTTCATCCTGCAACATCTGGACAGACTAGGGACTTATGGACTTTTCTTAAATCTTATATTGCAATTTTTGTCTATTTATATTTACATATGTGTATTTTTCAACACTCACATTCAACACTATCATCTTAACACTCCTCCACCTCTGCTGACCCCTCTGTCAAGTTCCTGAAGTTTGCAGATGACACTACAGTCATCGGCTCACTTCTACAAGTCTGCTTGTAGAAGTGAGTCGATGACTGTAGTGTCTGCTTGTAGACTTGTAGACTGCTTGTAGACTTCTACAAGTCTGCTTGTAGAAGCGAGGTTGAGCAGCTGACTGTCTGGTGCAGTCTTAAAAACCTGGAGCTCAACTTGCTCAAATCAGTGGAGATGATCGTGGACTTTAGGAGAAACCACCCACCACTCTCCCCACTCACCACTATGAACAGCACTGTAACAGTCATTTAGTCTTTAAGATTCCTGGGCACCTATATATGGTTTTATCAAAGACTGTTTATCTTCATCTTTGTCTTCATGCGTGTTCATTGATACAGTTATGTGACAGAAATTGTGGAAGTAATTTGTTACCTTGTAAAAACTCAAATTTTACAGACTCAAAGACTTATCTCCTGAGCCACTAGAGGAACAAACAAATTCAAAGGAATAGATTTTATAAAGATCAAATAGTTTTGTTTGAATTGAACAGTGTAAAGTCAGTATGTGCAGCTCACTGCTGCATATTTAAGACCTTTAAATCTTTTAGCAGTTCTTCTTAAAAAAAAAAAAAAAAGATCATGTCTCTTTTATAGAAGACAGACAAGCCCTCTCTTCACTGATGATTTTCTCAGGACTAATGATTCTAGGCCAGAGGTTTTCAAACCTGTCCTGGAGGCACCCCTGCCCTGCACATTTTGTATGCCTCCCTCATCTAACACACCTGATTCAAATCATCAGCTCTTTAATAGAGACTGCAAGACCTGATTTGGGAGTGTCTAATAAGGGAGGCACACAAAATGTGCAGGGCAGGGGTGTCTTCACATCAAGTTCGAAAACCTTTACAAACTGTTACATTTGCATTTTCCATTTTACAACACATACCTTAGACCAGGGGTGTCAAACTCAATTCCTGGAGGACCGCAGCCCTGCAGAGTTGGTTGCAACCCTGCTCCACCACACATACCATGTAGTTTTCAAATAAGCCTGAAGGACTTGATTAGCTGGTTTAGGTGTGTTTAATTAGGGTTTAATAAGGTGCTGCATCCACAGCATCTGAAACGTTTTACCACTGACTGAACTCAGAAACTCTGGGCTTATAGAAAATGTTAGTTTCCCAGACGTAATAATGACTTTGTGGCTGCGTTCATGTGCGTTCAAGTCATAAATACGATGTATCTGACATGACTTGAACGCACCATAAGCTCTGCAGGGCTGTGGCCCTCCAGAAACTGAGTTTGACACCCCTGTCATAGACAGAATCATAATTTCTATTCATTTTCCACTGATTTATGCGATCTGGATGCAAAGCCACTAGAAGGCAAGCTTGCAACTTTTAGGCAAAAAAGTGTAATGGCTAAAACTGATGCTGCAGTGCAGGGAAGGAGACCAGATACTGTTTTTATTTTACTGAATGGATGTCAATGGAGAAGAGGCTTCACTACACTGTTATTTAACATAGTGAAGCCTCTCCTCCATTAACATTCATTCAAAAAGCAGCTTTTTTGAGGAAATACCAGGACAGCACACGTACAGCCCTAACGAATTATAACATCTAATAGCTTATCATTGATTGAATCAACAGCCTGTTGGCTAATCTTCAACATGTTTTACACTAAACAATAGTTTTGGATTTAACTATTTTTATAGTTTACACCAAAAAAAATGTTGTTTTATAACTTTTTATGACTTTTTGCGACAGGTGGATTCAACTTACGCACTTCCCATTCATTCCTATGGTATCCTTACACGGTGATTGAGTGTCGCAAAATGCTGACTGAAATTCGATGACATCAAGGCACACGTGATCCAAGCTGATCGTTATGCTTTCTCCAATAGTAAAGGTGCGTTCACGCCATATCGGAATTCCTGTAATTACGAGATTCCAACTTGTAAAAAGCGTTCACGTCCTTGTAGAACTCGCAATTACAACTTGTGAACTGGGAGTCTTCTGAGAGCTACGAATTGTACCACATGACCAACGTAGCCTCTGTTTAGGCCAGTGGTTCCCAAACTTTTTCTGCCGGGCCCCCCTTTTGCAGAGTAAAAAAAAATTCAAGCCCCCACTGAAATGAAAATTCTTGGCCGAAACTGAAACTGATTTGTAATAATTATTTATTATCTTATTAAATAATATAGTCATTTTGTAAGACTTTTTTAATTTAACTCAATAATTTTAATGATATTGAATAAATAAAAAAAAAATCACAAGCCAATAAAATAAACATGTTTATTGAAAGTGACAATACAATTGGACAGAAAAAATATATATATATTAAATCTCAATATATTATTTTTATTCAGTTCTATAAAACAGAATCAGATATAACTTCTTTTTGACTAATTATTTTTTGACAAAATAATGTATAGTCCTAAAAAGCTATTATCAGAGCATGTGAGCAGAGCATACCATCAAGAGAGGGTAGCGTCATTTTACCAGCGTTGTCCAGTACAGCAGTACTACAGCATGTTACAGCACAGTATGCGACGCTATTGCGAACAGGAACAAGTATACATAGACATTTTCTGTCGGCGCGTTATTTGAGCGGACTTTGCTTTTTCGTTGAGCATAAGCGGTACACAAGTGGAGCATTCATATGGGCCGTGAGCAACTCAACGGAACGCACATTCATAGAGCGGAATATTGAGCAGAGCGTAACACATTGAGCGGTGTGCGCTGAATACTGCCGGGTGGCGCGGCAGATATTTTCGGCCGTTTATCTCTTTCGAATCTCTATAAAAATCGGCTAACTGTATACAAGCCTTGCCGCGCCCCCCTTATCATAACTCCGCGCCCCGGGGTACCACTGGTTTAGGCATTGATAGCGTTGCCATAAAAAAAGCATAATGGACCTTTATCGCATCGGAATTGAACACCGGAAGCGCTTGTCGAAGCAGTGTATCGATTCTTCCGGTTATGTATATTATTCAATATGCTGTAAACACTAAACGAATAAAAGCCTGTTAAAATGAGCATCTGCAGGTTGATTTCAAAATCCGGACATTTTCAGAGACAGGCGAAGCAATATTCTGATGATTACTGTGCACATAATTTTCCAAACGCAACGGAACTTGTAGCTTTAATTCAACGTACGATCTGAGAAACCCATGGCTTTTTTATTTTTTTTTTTTTTTTATTTTAATATTTGAAAAATTAACATTCAATTCACGATACATTACAATCTTAAGCAATTACTCGTTTTAACAAAATAAAAAATAAAATAAACACATGAATGAGAAAAAAAAAAAACAGTAATAAGAACATCAAGGGGATATACAAAATAATCATAACAAAGAGGAGGAGTTCAGTTTTTTTTAAATGGTTAAAGTTCTGATAGCTTTTCGGCTTGACAGTCCTTGAAGGGTTTCAAAATAATTTCTTAAGTCAATTTTGAAATGAGAGATGCTTGGCTTAATTTCAGACCATTTACATTTGTGTATGTAATACTTGCCTAATAATATAAGAAGATTTAACATAAAATTGTGACTGTTATCCATGTCTTTTTTATCACAAAAAAAAATAACATCTCTTTTACTTATATTAATTTTGGAACCACTCAACAATCCAAATAAACATTCAATGTCAATCCAGAAGTATTTCACATATATACATTCAAAAAAAAGGTGCAAAATAGATTCAACAATCATTCCACAAAAAACACAGAAATCATTGAGATCATTTTTGTATCTCTTGAGAAACAGGTTAGTTGGATAAATCATATGTATAATTTTAAAATAGGTTTCATTAACTTTGTTGGTGACGCAAAATTTGTTATTATACGTCCAAATCAATTTCCAATTAATATTCTCAAAAAGGTTATTCCAAAAGTACTTACATCGAAAAGTTGCAGGACAATGAATCAAATATCTAAAAAAAGTGTTATTGCATTTTTTATCTTTTATATTAATACCATTTAGTAAAATCTCTTTTTTAAATGTTGATTGTTTGGATTCATTATGACCTTGTAAAAGTCTCACAAATCCCGCTGGTATTGCATCAATAACAATACTGTATTCATATGGAGGAATTGGAATACCAAATTTCTTTAAAAATTCGCTATAAGTAAGAAGATGTCTTTCATTATTAATCAGCTGTGAAACCAACAGGATACCATTTTCAATCCAATTATTATAAAAAATCATTTTGTTCTTATATTTAACATATTTATTATTCCATATTATCTGTCTATGGGGAGAAAAATTGTGTTTGTATATGAGATTCCAATAAAGAAGAGTTTGTCTATGAAAATTGGATAGTTGAATGGGGAGTTTATTAACCTCAAAATCACATTTCAAAAGAAATTCTATCCCTCCAACTTTTTCAAAAATATGATTTGGAATAATATACCATATCTTATCTTTATGTTTAGTATAATGTTTTATCCAGTTCAACTTGAAAATTGTATTAGATGTGACAAAATCAAGCACATTCAAGCCTCCTTGATTATATGAATTACATAAAATATTTTTGTTTAAGTAATGAGGTTTGTTTTTCCATATGAAATTAAAGAGAGCTGAATCAACTTTTTTAAGAAAATATTTTGGCACATCTAATACTTTAGCCGGGTAAACCAGACGAGATAGACCCTCAGTTTTTGACAAAAGAATCCTACCTTTAAGTGAGAGATCCCTCATAAGCCATATATCAAATCTCCTTTTGATTTTTGATAAAAGTGGTTGAAAATTAGACTGTGTTCTATTAGTTTGATCTTTACAAATATTAATACCAAGATAAGTTACTTCCTCTTTAATTGGAATACCTTCAAATTCAGTGAAAGGAATATCATTATCTTTAATTGGGAAAAGGGTACATTTTTTAATATTTAAATGTAAACCTGATACTTTAGAGAAAGTTTTAATGCATTCTATAATTCTCTTAACCTGTGATACATCTTTCAGAAAGATAGCTGTATCATCAGCAAGTTGACAACATTTAATTTCTTTGTCTCCAATTCTGATGCCTTGAAAAGAATCCTTGTGTAAAAGCAGAGTCAACGTTTGCATAACTAAAAGAAATAAAAAGGGAGCTGCCGGATCTCCTTGTTTAATGCCTTGTTTTATGAGTTGTTCCCCATGGGAGTTTAACTGAGCTATTACAGTCATTATATAATGTTTGTATTGCCCTTATAAAGTATGGACCAAAACCAAAAAATTCTAATAAATTAAACAGAAAATCATGTTGTACAGTATCAAATGCTTTATATATGTCTATAAATAAAATATAGCTATTATCATTTATATAGTCCTTATAATCAATTAAATCTAGAATTAATCTAATATTATTGCTAATGTGACGTCCTTGCATAAAACCTGACTGACTATCATCTATAATTGTATCTAAACATAACTTTATTCTTTGTGCAAAGACGTGAGCTAACAATTTTACATCATTATTAATTAAAGTTATAGGCCTCCAATTGTCAAGAAGCAAACAGTCCTTATTGGGTTTAGGTAATAGTGTAATTAAGCCCTGACACATGGACGGGGGTAACTTACCTACTTCTATAGCTTCTTTAAAAACGAATAATAAAAATTCAGAAATGTATTCTTGAAATACCTTATAAAATTCGCCTGTTAAGCCATCATTCCCTGGTGATTTGTTATTCTTTAACTTACTAAAAAATTTTTTAATTTCTTGTAAAGATATATCTTGATCACAGATTTCTCTCTGAGTTTCGTCGATACAATGTGCAACATTTTTTATATGAGAGAGAAAATTTGAACTTAGATTATTATGTTGATCAGAATATAGTTTTTCATAAAACTCTTTTGTAAAATTAGAAATTAATTTAGGATCTTCAGATGTTTGCTCATTAATTTTAAGTTTAAATATACTATTAATATTAATGTTTCTTTTTTCTAAATTATGGAAGTATTTAGTATTTCTTTCACCATGTTCCATCCATTTCCGTCTAGAACGAATGAAGGCCCCTTGTGCCAAATTTTTATATATATTATCCAATTCGGATTTCAACTCAACTAACGTATTCATATCCTTTTGCGTATGTTCATCCTTTTCATAAAGAAGGATTATTTCCTTAATAATTCGGTCTTGTCTTGACCTTTTTTCCTTAGATATTTCTTTACCCCTTTGGATGGCTATGTTACGAATTTGAAATTTTGTATATTCCCAATGTTTACTATACATTTGATCTTTTTTGGCTTTAGTTAAGTTTTCAGTTATAATTTTAATAGTTTTTTCTTTGAATAATTTATCACTTAAAAGTGTATTGTTTAATTTCCAGTGATTTGGCCTATATTTAATTAATGGGTTCTTTAGGCATACTACTAATTTAATCATATTATGATCAGAGAAAACTGAGGGTTCTATTTTTGTTTCTTCAATACTATCTAATAGATCATTAGAAATGAGCCAAAAATCAATTCTAGATCTCTTAGATAAATCTTTGTTATTCCAAGTGAACTGGATTTGATTTGGATTTTTTAATCTCCATACATCACAACAATTTAAGTGCAGACAGAGATGATAAAATTGTCCAAAAGTAGCTTTTAGAGATCTGTGAGGATAACAATCTTTAATAGGGTCATTTATGCAGTTCCAGTCACCCCCCAATATTAATTTAGCATTAATGAAAGACTTTAATAAAGTATTTATTTTTCCTTCAAATTCTGCAAACAAAATTGTGTTTCTTTGACTATTATTATGACCATATATGTTACCTAAAATAAAGATATTTCCCATATATTCAACAACTAGAATTATCCATCTTCCTGAGTCATGAATTACATTTTTTAGGATTTTCCCTTGAAAAGATCCTTTTAATATGGCTACACCAGCTGATTTAGTACTTCCATAAGACATCCATATATTGTCTCCCCACTGACTTTTCCAGAAATAGAAATCTGAATCTAAAGCATGTGTTTCTTGTAAAAAATAAAAATCTGCCTTAAAAGATTTGCAAAACAAAAATACAGCTTTCCTCTTAATCTGTTCTCGTATGCCCCTTACATTAAAAGAATAAAAGGATAAAGACAATGTGCACTAGAACAAGAATTAAGGTATAATAATAATAAAAAAAAAAAACTTTGGTTAAGGTAGAACAAAGAAGCAAATGATTTTCTACACCTTCTGAACACAGTGCATATAAGATGCAAACTCTATACGCAACTTGAGAAAATTAAATTTGAACTATGAGGTAACTAAACTTATCTTACAATGATGTAACAATTCTTAACAAAGGACACAGAGATTAATTATCATATGTATCCATTGATAGTTCAGAACAGTTTCACAGTTACATTTTTATCTCTTTACCCTCAATGATGGCTTTTGCTCCCACGAAGAAAGCCTTTTTTCCTTGCTTTCGGGCCTCTTCAATTTGTGGCCACAATCTCATGCGTGATTCTTTGTCTTTTGTTGTCAGATCTTCGCCGAACTTTAACTTTTTGTTTTTAAGGAATTCCGAATTCTTTGCACACTTCCAAACTCTTTCTTTGGTCGATCTTGATGTAAACCTTGTTATCACCGGTCGAGTTTTACCGTCTTCTTTCCGCCCAATCCTGTGGCTGATGTCGATTTGAAGTCGCAGATCCTCCCCCGGGTCTTGGATGACGGTTTTGCAGATGTGGATTACGCGTTGTTTAACGTCTTCTCCCTCCTGTTCTTGCAGACCATACAACCTTAAGTTCCATCTTCTGTGATAACGTTCCATTTCGTTCAGCCTGTCTTCCACATCAGTTATTATTTTCTGTTGATCATCACTTTTTTTCTTGACAGCTGTTATTTCTTTCTTCATGTCTTGGACTTCGTTGAAGAGGAACTCAGATGATTCCTTTAAAGCTTCGATGGTGTCTGCATTTTTCTTGATCAAGTTTGCAAGATTGTCCGCATTTTCTTTTATCTTTTCAGCCACGAGTCTCACAATGTTGTCTTGCAGTTCAGTGAGTGAAGGTTCAGGTTTTCCTTTTTTAGCGGCCGGAGTACAAGGACCGGAATCAGGGAGAGGGGGGATATCTCCGTCTGAATTAGCGTAAGAGTGCATATCGCCTGCTTTGACTACTTCCATAATATCTTCCGTTAAGTCTTTGTTTTCTGTCGTAAACGAAAGCTTCTTTTTCCCTTTGTCTCTAAATCTTTTATCTGCCATCTTCCGATTTTACATGCGTTAGGTTAGAACAATCAGTATGATTAAAATCTCGTCAAGTTCTAGAGAACACGCCAACAGAGTGTGCAAAAAAAAAAACTTTCTCGTTCAAAACCATAAACAAAAAGAGATATTTCGTCGAATTTGCATTGTTAAACTTAAAGTTTAAGGTTAGAAAATCATTTAGAGTTTCTAGCCAAGAATAACTCCAACCGTCCCGGCCGCCATCTTGCGCCGCCACCGAAACCCATGGCTCCTAAACATTCGTGATTTCACCACACTGCGTCATTTCACGTTTATGCCAAAATTCTTAAATAATACTCAAATCACGCTGTCAACGGGTTATACTGTCTAGATTAATTAGTTAAAATGTTCAACATTGTTATTTCTTTAAGGCAACGCCCGCGCATTCATTCATCTATTTTAATACCGCTCTTACGAAAATTAACCATGGTATGTGTAGTAAAACTATGGCAATACAATCGGAAATCAGTCCACGGAAAAAATAAAAATATAACATGGTTACTACATTTACTATAGTAAATCCATGGTTAATTTAGTAAGGGTGTTTATTTAAAATATATTTTAATGTAAACAGATATAAAATATGATGAGAAAGACATTGTTAATGATAAGACGAAATTGACTTTTTTTTATTATTATTCAGAATGCACATTTGAAAGAGAAATATATTAATAGGGACATTTCAGCAGGTGATATGAGATGTAGGCGTAAACATCCTCGAAATGCATACTCCACGCGAAAGTGCTCCCGCGTAATATTTTAGAAGGACCTTAATTCATCCTACGCATCTCATCCGTGTTGTGTCAGGAAATCGTGAAAACTGAGGCAGTGTGTCACTGTTTAGAATAAAAGCAGCCAAACACACTGCAGTAACACCGGCGAAAGAAAGGAAAGAGAGGATTCTCGCATTAGTTTTCATTGTGTTGCGATGGGACCGGAAGTGGGGATACACTGCTTTGCTTACCGGATATAGGAAGTGAGATAAAGGTCCATTCCGAGTCTGAGGACGTGAACAGCTCCGAGTAAAACGTCACATGTTGTTATCTCGAAATTACGGTAATTACGATATGGCGTGAACGTAGCATAAAATACAGATATCTCCCAATCCACCTTTTTTCTGACTAACCGATATGGCAAGCTGTGCTCTTGTTGGCTGTTGGAAAGTGATGAAACTATGGCGCCATGTGATTTTCAAAACCATTTTCACAGTTTTAATGTTATATTTTCGGCTCAGAAAATATGTAAATTTGACTAGAAACACCAGAGACTGGTGTTGTGCCCATTTTCAACCCCTGCCAAATTATTACCCCCTCTCGTTGAAATCACTACCCGATTGCCTAATCCTAACCCCTCTCCCACACCTAACCCTAAACCAGGCCAGACAATAAATTCTGACAGATTAAGACAAACAAGTATCTCTCTCCAAAGGCTTTTCATAGTGAGTAGTAGGGCACATCACTCACTTCTGACTGGATTTGTGGAAACGTACTTGTAGGTGTAAATTAATTTTGGTTTTATAACAACATCAACTCACCGCACTAGTCGAAATCATGGCACCACAGTGACATCTACTGTCCCAGTGAAACATCACAATATTATTCTTATTGAAGGTCTGAGTGCTCTTGTTCCCTTTCCTCAAACTGAATTTCATCTAAACAATCCATTTCAATGCAATTGTCCAAAATGATTTTATATTTTTTATAGCCACAGTGGAAATTATGGTGATTACAGTAATAAAACATAAATGCACATGCAGAGGTGTTCATCAGTTGATTGTAAACTACACACTAATAAATAAATATATACATACCATACATTTTTAATACAGTACATGAAATATTTCATATTTATATATATATATATACATACAAATATATGGGTAACTGAAGAAGATAAATTCCAGTTTAAAAGTGACTAAGAATTCACCACCAGTCATAACATGTTCTTAATGAACATATGATGCAAAGAAATACTTGAAGTTGTTATAGAGTCAAAAAAATTGACACAAAACGTCCTGGGTTTGATATTTGATCACTCTTACCAGAAAACAGTTCCACTATTTATTACACTAAAGAGCAAAACACAGTTACATTTCAAATGCAAAATCTGGTTTATTTTAAACGTTCTTGCCCAAAGAAAATGAGTTTTAATTTTTGTTTTCTTACCTAGGGCTTACAAAGACTTTCTTTTAAAATGACACAATGACACAATGAAGCAAAGAATGTAAGTTTCCCTCTATTGATACAAACAGCTTCTTTAGTAAAATAAATCTGCAATATTTCACCTTTATAAATGTAACACAAATAATATTTAAAGCAGGTTTGTAACTTGTAATTGGTGATGGCATAGACTGTTGATAATTCCTGACAAACTGAGTGGGATGGGTTTGTATAATTAGAAAGGACAGAAATGACAATGTGCAATGGGAAAATATATGCTGTAACATAGCTAGAAAATGTAGGAATAATATAAAATATAATTGTTCTTTATCATTAAATTAATATTATATTAGTGGACAACTTAACTAGAACAGTAGAAAAAAGGCATGACAGGTTTTTCCCCTATTTTTGCTTTATAAGCCAACAAAACTTCAACAGTCAAGAGCAAGGTTTATAAATGTGTTAGGCAACATTAATGGGCTTGCATTTTTTATGAACACAAGTCATTGTTTTAATAATATTGCATACACAATAAAAAGTAAATTAAATGTAAAAATACTTTATTCACAATTTAATTAACACACAAAAAAGAGGCAAACTACAAATCACAATTTATTAATCTCAAAGAAAAGGCTGTTTTTTTTTCTCACAATATATTACCCATTTTCTTCCAAACATATAAAAATGGTAGAAATCAAACAATCAAACAAGCTGAAAATGATCATGTATGTTTGGCTGTTATACCACTGAAAAAGAAACAGAGACAAGCAGCACAAACACACAATGACACTAGTAAGCACTAGGTTATCGGATACATACTGTAAGAGCTTTCCATTAAGCCGCTACAGTTGATAAGAGTGAGCAAGTTTCGAACGCGTACAGAGTCCATGCAAGTGGAAATAGATGCAAATCAATGAATGTCTTTAATTGTGCTCCAATAGCAAAATGAGTCAAACTTGCTGTGAGTAATCCTTATTCACAAATCTTTATAATCCCAGTCCATACCTTGCAGACACAGCATATAAACACAGTCTCCCTTACACGCTACCCTGCCGTGCGGTCAAAAACTGTGTGCTTCCTCATTAGCAACGTGTACACCTGTGGCTCATACACTGGTGCTTCAAATTATACTGTGTCACCCTGCCACCTAGTGGCCAAGTATATAATTATATGAAATCGGCTCCTACACACCGGCCCCTTAATTGCTTATGACAGAAAGACATAACAATTACAAATTCATACAAATGGAGCCTTACATACCAATTCAAAACTTACATCAAAGGTACATATAAAACAGTAAATTCAAACACCTATTAAACTACTGTAAGGTCTATTTGTTTGTTGCTTCTAATAGAAGGCAAAGCTTATTAATTAGACGTTCCAAGGTTTGAACTTTTACTGAACGAACTAAACCTCTTTTGTCTGGATAGGTCTCCACAATTCTCCCAAGAAGCTATGAGCCACGTGGTGCTGTAGGATCAGCAATAATCACAATGTCTCCAACAGAAAGATTCCCATGTTCTTTGTTCCATTTTTGTCGCTCTTGCAACAAGGGTAGGTATTCACACACCCACCTTTTCCAGAAGAGGTCCGAAATATATTGTACTTGTCTCCATCTCCTTTTGGCATACAAATCAGACCTTTCAAACAAAGCAGGCGGCAATGCAGGATTTCCTTTCATAAGCAGAAGGTGATTTGGTGTAAGCGCTTCCAAATCATTAGGATCACTGGATAATTTAGAGATGGGTCGATCGTTCAAAATTGCTTCTGCTTCACACAGAACAGTTTGCAGTGCTTCATCATCTAGTGTTTGTTGTCGAAGAACTGTACATAGAATTTGTTTCACCATTTGAATTATACGCTCCCATACTCCTCCATAATGAGATCTTGAAGGCGGATTAAAATCCCAGTGAACTCCCTTCTGCACTAAGGCCCTTTGGATCTTTTCATTGTTTAACGCGATGAGTGCCTCTCTTAGCTCCCGTTCAGCGCCAATAAAATTTGTCCCATTATCCGATCTCATGTGAGAGACCTGCCCACGACGACAGACAAACCTACGCAAGGCATTGATGCAGGAGTCCGTATCGAGTGAATATGCCATTTCTAAATGAACAGCTCTACTTGCCATACAAGTAAAAATGACTCCATAACGTTTGACCTTACTTCGTCCCCTTTTCACTTCAATGGGCCCAAAGAAATCCACTCCTGCATTAGTAAAAGGTGGTAAATCAGGTGTGATTCTTTCAACTGGAAGGTCTGCCATCTTCTGTTCACACAGCTTTCCTTTATAACGTCTACAAATTACGCACTTGGAAATGATCTTTCTAGCAACAGAGTTTGCATTTGTAATCCAGTACTTGTACCGGAGCTTGGAAAGCATCTGATTTCTACCACCATGACCCAGTTGTTCATGAATATCTCGAAGTATGAGATGTGACACATGCTGATCTTTCGATAACAAAATGGGATGTTTCCGTTCTATTGGCATAGCTGACTTACCAAGTCTTCCTCCGACTACCAGCAGTCCATCATGCAACATAGGATCCAAACTATAGGCAGAACTGTTTCTTTTAACAATGCCTCCACCCTTGAGCTCAGCAATTTCTCCTTGAAATTGTTCCTGCTGGCTGAATCGAATGATATTACTCTCAGCCTTATACAGATCCTCCACAGTCAAATTTTGTCTTCCCAAAGATGCTTTAAATTCCTGTAATTTTGCATCGACAGCAACACTGTCAATTTGCCCCAAAGACAACTCCTTTCGTTTACGACTCAACTCTAGCAGACATTTCTGCAGTTTCAAAATCCAGGCAACTGCAACCTTTAGACGTTTCCATTCTGAGAAGTAATGGATAAGTTGACTTGTGGCATTTTGTCCATTCTGCAAGACCGCCGCATTTATCTTTAACTCTGTTTTTACTTCAGGGTCATCATCCGTCAAAGTCGAATCCCTGGTGAGGAACTGTATATCACTCGGCTTCCAGAGAAAACTGGGACCATCAATCCATCACTTATTGCCCAGAAAGGACTCCACTTTCAACCCACGAGATGCATCATCTGCAGGATTTTCTTTAGTGGGTACATACTTCCACTGTTGAGGCTGCGTTGTCTCTCTTATAAAAGACACCCTATTAGCGACAAAAGTATGAAACCGTTTGTCCTCATTCTTGATGTAATTGAGGACAGTTGTGCTATCCGTCCAAAAGATTGAATCTTCCAATGGAAGTTGCAACAACTTCTTTAACATGATGTCAATCTTGACAGCCAAGACAGCTGCTGTAAGTTCCAAACGAGGTATAGTCACAGGTTTCAACGGTGTTACTCTGGACTTACCCTGCAAAAAAGCCACATGTACCATGTTCGCACTGTTCAGCATCTTCAGATAGGAAACTGTGCCATAACCAGCTTCGCAAGCATCAGCAAAATGATGCAAACAAGCGTAAGTGGGCAGTCCAAAATCAATGGGTTTAAAACATCTGTTCACCTGAAACTCTGCAACTTTGTCCAACTCAAAAATCCAATGGTTCCATTGCTTCTGGAGGACTGATGGTATAGTGTCATCCCAGCCCAAGCTCTGTCTGCACAACTCCTGTAAAAGCACTTTGGCAGGCAGGATAATTGGAGCAAGAAAACCCAAAGGATCGTAGACAGAGCTTACTACAGATAGAATGCCTCGCCTTGTGCAAGGTTGCTTTTTCAAGGAAATCTTGAATTGAAAAGTGTCAGCTTCCACACTCCACTGGAGACCTAAAGCTCTTTCCACGGGCAACTTGTCTCGATCCAGATCCAGCTGCTGTACATCCTTGGCTCGGTTTTCTTCAAAGACTGACTGCAACACCTTACGACTATTGCTGATCCATTTTGCCAAACGAAAACCTCCTTTCTGGCATAGAGTGGTAAGGTTTTTAACCATAGAGATGGCTACCTCCTCAGAGGGAATACTCTTCAAACAATCATCAACATAGAAGTTACTGTTGATCATTTCAATCACTTCTGATGGAAAGTCAGCTTCATTGTCCTTTGCTGTTTGTTTCAAGGCGTAGCATGCACAGCTTGGAGAAGACACTGCTCCAAAAAGATGAACTGTCATCCTGTATGTAACAGGCTCTTTAGTCAACTCTCCACCAGGCCACCACAAGAAACGAAGGAAGTCTACATCTTCCACAGCTACCTTAACTTGATGGAACATCGCTTCTATGTCCGCCATAAAGGCTACTGGTTCTTGCCTGAATCTCAGCAGTACACCTACCAAATAATTGGTCAAATTTGGGCCTTGGAACAGTTGACTATTAAGTGATGTTCCTTTGTATGTTGCTCCACAGTCGAAAACAACTCTCAATGAACCCTTCTTGGGATGAAACACCCCATGATGAGGAATGTACCAAACTTTACCATCTGCACGATCAAGCTGATGATCTGGTACCTTCTCAGCATAGCCTTTGTGTATAACATCATCAAGAAAATGAATATACTTCTCGCGAAATTCTTGGTTGCTTTCCAACTTCCTTTTCAGACTATGTAGTCGTTGTTTAACGACACAGAGGTTGTCAGGTAGTGTAACATCAGTCCTAAATGGTAATCTTAGACTGTAGTGTCCATCTTGAAGCATGACAGAGCTGTTCATTATACTCATGAACCGAAGATCATCCCTTGACATTTCTTTTTCATCCGCAGTCCTTTCGCTAAAATCATGATTGAACTGATTGTTAAGCAACTTTTCCAATTTAACAACAGAAATTCTGTTAACAGTAACAGTAGAATGTGCAGCTTCGCTCTTACAGTCACCATTTCCTTCCACGGTCCCACTGACAACCCATCCCAATAGGGTTTTAATGGCAAATGGCCCATTACCTTGACTGTTTATTACTTCATATGGCTCCATCACATTAACTGCATTAGTTCCAATAAGTAAATCAACACCTGCTTGAATGTATGGTATCTTTACCTTGTCCAGGTATGGCCACTTGGATAACTCCTCTTGAGTAATGATGTTCTGAGAGTTAACAGGCATCCTTTGTTGTGTGTAGACAGCGGGAAGTGGGAAGAAATGATTGGTATTTATACCACTGATTTCCAGTCCATCAATAGCACTGCAGGACACAGATTGTTCCCGACCCATGGTGCGAAGGAGAATATTGACCTTCTTTCCACTCAAACTCAACTTATTCTTTAAATGCTCTGAACAAAAGGTGGCGGAACTGCCCGGGTCTAGAAAAGCATATGTCCGCATCACTTTGTTACCTTTAACAGCTTTGACTTGAACTGGTAAGATTGACATCAGAGTCCTTTCATTTCCGGCCCCTGTGTGACCACAAGTTTGAGTAGACACTACTTTGCGCCTTTCCTCTGGTTCTTTTACAGTTACTTCCTTGTGATATATGTGCAGGATTGTGGGGTGTCTCTCTCCACAAATGTCACAGTTCAGACGCTCACATTCCTTACTCATATGTCAAGGCTTTAAACAACCGAAACAAATTCCCTTGGCTTTCAAGAATTCGATCTTGTCTCGTTGAGTCCTTTTCTTCAATGCAAAACACTTTTCTAATGGATGCGGATTTGTACAAAACAAACAGTTTCCTTTAGACTTAGACACAGGACAGAATCTTTGCTGGAATGAAACATTGCCTGGCTTCTTAGCTGGAACAGAAGCAGCAATGTCGGTGGCAAAACTGTTTCTTGTTAAGGATTTGTGAGTTTGACCTCTGGATTTACCTGTCCCATGCTTGTCTTGGATGTCTCCAAACACAGGATCGGATGCCATCCTAACCTGTTTTTCAATGAACTCAACAACATTGGAGAACTTTGCCCTCCCATGACTAGACTCCACAATCTCACAAGCTTTAGCTCTCCATTGCTCTCTCAGTTTGTAAGGTAACTTCATTACAACCATTTTCATGTTGCTAGGCATGTTAAGTTCTTGCATATATGAGAATTCATCCATCGTGTTGCAACATGTACGCAAAAACAAAGCATAAGCTTGTAATCCCTGAACATCCTCAGCCTTTAAAGTGGGCCAACTCAAGGCTTTCTCCATATAGGCAGTAGATACCTTAAACTCATTACCAAAATGTTCCTTTAAAGCAACCCTTTAGCCAAGGCATAGCCTCTGTCTGGGGCCATATATTGGCAGCTGCGAACCAGGTCTTTTGCTTGTCCACTTGTAAACTGCTCTAACTTATCCTTTTCGTTAGTTGTTTTCTGCTCAATGGCATGTTCAAACACTCTAATGAATGGAATATATTGCAATGGGTCACCATTAAAGACTGGTATCTCCCTTTTTGGTAGAACACGTGGATTTGCTTGCTGTTGAACAAGATAGGTTGTTAATTCTTCTTGCCTTTTCAGGACCTCAAGCAGTGGATCACCCGGAGAAGGCAGAACGTGTGCAACATGATGAATTCCCACATTATCATATGGAATTTGAGCAGGATACTGGAAATTAGATTGTTCAGATGTGTGGAAGGTTTGTTGATCATTCCTTCCTTTCCTATGATCCTCAATTACAACTTGAGATGCAGATACACCAGCTGCTCCAGTTGTATCCACCGGCATTGAATTCACAGGCACATATTCATTTGCATTGGGATTTAAACATTTTGACCGAGAAGAATCAAAATTGAGATTTTCAGTTGCCTTAACCACACCCTTTTCACTCTTCTTTGATCTTAAACTTGAACTTGTACCGCGTGAACATTTGCTTTGATTATCAGACCTTTGCAACACAGTGATCTTTGCTGTTGAAGCTGCTATTTGCGCTTCCAATTCTAATTGCTCCTTTTTCCGTCTCAATTCCTCCTCTTGAGCTTCAATGTCATGTTTAGCCTTCAATGCAGCAGCATGTGCCATGAATGCGGCCCTTTCCGCCTCTGCCTGAATACATGCAGACGACACCAATGAACTACTGCTGCGTGAACTGCGTTTACTACGTTTGGAGGTATCATGAGACACGTTTGAGACACTGTCCCCAGGACCAACTTCACTCTCTATGTTATCCACGTCAGATGTTTTCTGACATTCTGGCTTTTCTGATAACCATTTATTCACACGGTCCACGAACTCATTAATTGATATCATTTTTGCTCTAAACCATATTTCATGTTTTTCAGCCTCATCAACAGGTAAAATAACCAACAGTGACTCATGAGTGTTTTTAGCATCTGAACACAATCTTTTAAAATCTTCAAAGGCCAAACGTACCTCAGGTTCATATCCTTTGTCCTCACATATTAACCTGTTAATTGTCTCTTTTAGTTTCTGAGCCTTGTTTAACTTTGACTTTCTTATCTTTTGTAGGGTGTCAAGTTTTTCTACCAAAGCTTTAGCTGTTAATTTTACTGGTCTTTTTTCTCTTTCAGACTCGTTTTCAACACTAGGCAACCCTTGACTTGTCACAGTAACCCCTTCAGAATTCATACTCATTTCATTTTCCATTTTGCGAACAGTTGTAAACAAACAGAATTAACACACATAAGCAAAGTCAGTTAATATTTGGCAACCAATGCATTGGATTTGCGTTTGACCATGATTGTGTGCACACATAATGTCATATGGCCATTGTAATAATGATGTTGCATCCAACGTACCTATAATCCAGTTTATCAGGCTTGAAGAGACAAATGCACAGTGTAAATCCCACAATGCGGCAAACCAAGCAACGCAATCCAAACGAATCCAATGCGTCCCGAGTCGTCGTGACGAAACGATGTCCTCATGTGCAGAAAGTAAAAAGCCTTTATCCATACGAGTCGACGTCCTTCTGTCCTTCGAAACAGACCCGTTGACTGTAATCCAACGATGAATCAAATATATCCCAGCACCAGCAAACACTCCTGTGCGAATTCAAACAGGAACAATGAAATGACTCCACAATTGGTCATATTTCCATTAAGAAATCCAGCGTCCACAAACGAATCCGCACTGGGCCGAAGAATCCACGTTTAAAGAAGCCTCCATCTCAAAAAGGTGGCGTCCACATGAGGCGCACACACACTCCTCAGCCGTCGGAAGCAAATTTTCCAAGCTCACTATTTACTGAAGCACAGTTTTTGACTTTGTGTAAGAGCTTTCCATTAAGCCGCTGCCGTTGATAATAAGAGTGAGCAAGTTTCGAACGCGTACAAACAGAGTCCATGCAAGTGGAAATAGATGCAAATCAATGAATGTCTTTAATTGTGCTCCAATAGCAAAATGAGTCAAACAACTTGCTGTGAGTAATCCTTATTCACAAATCTTTATAATCCCAGTCCATACCTTGCAGACACAGCATATAAACACAGTCCCCCCTTACACACTACCCTGCCCTGCGGTCAAAAACTGTGTGCTTCCTCATTAGCAACGTGTACACCTGTGGCTCATACACTGGTGCTTCAAATTATACTGTGTCACCCTGCCACCTAGTGGCCAAGTATATAATTATATGAAATCGGCTCCTACACATACAGCACAAATACATATTTTTTGTTCGTTTTTTTCCTCTTCTGTTCATGATAATAACAAATATTGTATCAAAATACATCCATTATGTAAAATGCCATTTATAAACTGTGAAAAAGTGAAAGAATTTCACACAAAATAGTACTAGTCCAAAATTTACAAGTGTAGAAAACCAAGTGTAGTGTAGAAAAGCAACCGAATCCATCAGACGGAGGTCTCGGACTGTAGTTGTAGTATAAACTTGTGGGACTTGGGGTGGACGTACTCCTCACTGAGTTTGAGGTGAGGGATAGCTTTGCTGGTGACCACTAAACTGAAGTCAGATGACTTGAGCTGGAATTCAGAGCCGTGACGGAGGGGACTGGTGACCGATGCTTCGCTGATCAGCGTCCACTGTCGGGTCTGCCAGCACTCTCTTGTATACTGCAGTGTGGGCCCAGCCATCAGATAGCTCTCCAGAAAAGCCTAGCAGGGAACAACAGCATCCATATCTGTTCACTGATGTCTGCTAGTATTCTACAGTGATATGATTTAATTGGAATATTTGGGAGTGGGAGACCAAAAAGACCAAAAAAGAACTAGAAATGAATTTTCATCAAATACCAGTAAGGAAAGTTTTGAGTAAATAATCAAATAGTGAGGCAGAAATTGCATCCGAAATCACATACTGTATCACTCCATGTTCGTTTGCTTAGGTAGAGGAAAACTTGTCTCCCAGAAGAGATTGGATTCTCTGAAGATTTTTCCTCTAGCTTAGTTTGCTTAGTTGGGGTCGGAAAGGCACATCAAGATGAACGAAGATGAAAAAAGGACTTACAGGTTTGGAACGACATGATGAAGAGGAACTAATAACAGTATTTTTATTTTTGGGTGAACTGTCACTTTGAATCTTAAATTTAAACCTACAGTGCACAGCATAAATGAGTACACCCCCTCTAAAACATAACAAATTCAGCAATTACTCTTTACTTAGAAGACATGTTAGGGTTCTTTGGAGATAATGATAATGTTCCAACAAGCCTGCTTGATCAGTTACCAAAGAATGTCAAAATTATTCAGCAAAATAACTTTTTCTCTCTCTTTTATGTACTTTTATGCATTCATTTTTTAATCAACAATCATGTACTTTTTTTCATATTATATTACTATGATTATCCATGTTTAATCTTAATCCTAATGTTGAGTTGTGATGTCAAAATCTTTGAGATTACAATACACAAGATGATGTTGGTTAGCAGCAATTGTATTTGCTCGGTTACAGTTGTGGAATTTATGCTGGTCAGACAAAGACAGACTGATCATAAAAAGGAATGCAGCAAAGATTATTCAGTAAACTTTGTTCAACTTCCGACTTGTTTTGAATGTTTTAATTCTGACATAAAACCAGAACATTTAACAATGCATAACAAAGCTTTATGCCTTAACAAATACAAAGTCATAGGGTACCATTCTAAAAGAAATGTAGTAATAATGCATGACTTAAAAAAATCAGTTGAAACTGTCAAAATGGATGGGTCGCAACATGACTGTTTTGAAAGAGTAACAGTTCCAAATGAAATTTGTAGATTCACATCACCTCGTAATTTGTGGTATGGGTTGAATTAGGAGCAGCAGGTCATGGGTTACAGCTACTTGTACATCATCAGCCATCACAATTCTGAAACAAATAGTATCTGCAGGCTGCAGCATAAACAAACTTAAATGAAATGTACATGGTTTACAATGTGTGCTTGTATTACATCATCATCAGCTGAATGCGTGCCATGGTAGGACTTGAGACACAAGACAAGCTCTCCTCTGACAGCTCTTTCCTGTCTTCAATAAAAAACAAAAACACAAGAGACTGCTTGAAAACTGTCCAAAAACTGTATTTTCATCATCTTCTATTTATTTACATGTCCCATCTGTCAAAACCTTATTTTATGCTTTACATTGAGTTTACTATCTTAATATGTTACGGTATCCACGTGAATGATTCTTTATTAAATAAACATAACAATCAACAAATATTAAAACATAATACACTCTGAACTAAACAGCAGCTGCTGGCTTACACTGGTCACGTTAACGAGTGTGTCTAAACGACCGATTTTACGTCCAAATTTGAAGGAAACATGCAATATAAAACAATACACCTTTACTAGGCTAGTTACCTTAAATGAGACGATCAACAGCTGAATCGTAACTGGAACTAGCATGGATTTCCGCTGATGAGTACGAGTGATCCGCGTGGGAGGAGTTCGTTGTAGGGTTGGATTCCAAAAAGAATCGATTCCTCGATTCCGAGGCGTTGGGTCGGAATCGATCCTATCAAGGGGGAACGACTCCCCATTTATATCCGTTTTCATGTTCAACAGACCTTAACTATAGGCGCCTCTCAAACAAACTGGTTTTTGTGAATATATTTTTTTCGTGCACGTGAATTGGGTTTCATGCATGTGAACTGGGACACGGATGTGTGCATCGTGTCTTTTGCGTGATTTATAGAGCTCGGGAGTTTACGTCACTGCGCATTGCATTCTGGGTAGTCGCCGCCATGTTATAGGACACGCTAAATAGCATACAATGACAATGAATACAAATCACTAGAGGAAAAAACGACTGTATTTGCGTTAATATTTTTAAGAGCTGCTTGCACTTGCTTAGAATAAATGTACTAATATTTGAATCCATTGCGTTCATTCGAGCACTCAGTCGTGTGGCCAGAACACAACACATACACACTCACAGAAATCATACCGCCGCCTTCTTCTGTACCACACACAGGACCGAATTCATTTCTCTTTTGCAGTTTTTAATAACTAGATGGCACTGATATATCAGAAAAAATAAACACACTATAGGTTGATCTCAGCCAGTTGATCTTGTAAGTGAACCACCACTCTGCACATTTTGTGCGTATCTCAGATGTCTGTTCTATTCAAAAGTAAATGCCCTGCGAACTCGAAATATTCCGCCCTGGTTACAGTTCGAAGACAGCGTATATGTTCCATTCAACGAATATTAAAGTGCGCAAGACATGAATTTAAATTGCATTTATTTACAGGGGTATATTGTGTCACACTTCTCTAAGTTTCATCTGTGTGTGAAGACTATGCAGCCGGTGGCGTAGCGCAAATCCAAGAATGAATATTACTAAGTAAACTTAAACTGATTTCCACTGCTCAGGGAGTGGGGAGCAATGAACATTGTTTAGGGACCATGTTAATCGCAACACAGTTCAGTCATGGAGCTCTCTTTGGACTAGCTGGTTGTCTGAATCAGGTTAAATAAGAGAGCCATGCGATATATGCAGAGCGACGGTACGTGAGGAATGGAATTAAGAAACACTGATTTTAATCATATGTCATATCGCCCTAATTTCATTGAGGGATAAAGTTCAATAAGTTTTACTGGACTTAAACTGAACAAATACACGATTTCTTACAAAGAGCTGCTGAACAGTAACGTTTAATCACATGAGTTGCTTTATGAACAAGGACAGTGATCGTAACGAGTCATATCACAAATTAAATTACATTTCCAAACGTGTTATTCATAGCGTGAGCACTTACAAATTGAAGTGGATCAGAAATTGTAAAACTGTAATAAATAATATATACAAACGACAAAGCCAGATTTTTAAGTTGTTTATTTTCATTGAGCTGCTTTCGCCATTGTGTTGTTTTAAGCTGAAAAGCATAAAATTGCGCTTCATTTTAGATCCGTTCTCCACTCCGGTCATGACAGCAGATATGGCAGTTCATGTCACAGCAAGCGTTCTCCATTTCTAATGTGTTTTTAAATGTACAATATAAATTTTAACATCTACCTCCACTATTTCTCAGTCTAGACTGTAGCGTCCGTGTCCGAATGTCCCAGAATGCCTTGTGTTGCTGACGTCACGTTCCCATTCTCTATTAATGAGTCTAATCTGCTTCCATATTGTTTTGATGCCGGAGCAGGGATGTAAATTAGACAAAAATATCTCAGATTGAGCGATTGAGGTGTTGTGTTGCTGGATGTAATAATGAACATAGTGGTCGTCATTTACTCCCGACATCTGAGCCGCTGAAGATGCAGTGGATTTATTTTGTTTGTGAAGGGAATGCGTCTCCCAATCTACATACGCTGCCCTCCAAAAGTTTGGAAACACCCCTGGCAAAGTGTGGTTTTGGACAATATCAGCATAGATCCTTATCATTTTTGGTGCAAATACATTAAAGTAACTTGACATTATCACTGAAGACCAGCAATAATAATTTTCATTTTGATTATATAATAATAGCAATATATACATGTCAAAGTCAGACTTGCCCCTTTGCCAGCTGTGATGCCTGGTTACTAGTTTAAACTTGGCCCAGGTTTTTAAAAGATTTTTGGGTCAGCACACCTTAATAGCTTCAACAACTAATTGCGAATTTAGTTTAGAAGAAAGTTTAGAATACAATGAATTTAGGCCCAGATTATGCAGAGCTGTAATAGCTGCTAATGGTGGATATTTTGATGAATCGAAAATTAGTTTTTTCTATGTATAAACTGTTTATGTAATAAAATATGTTTTCGTAGCTTGTGTTGTCCCTTATCAGTGCAAAATGATCACAATTAAAAAGGATTAATGACAATATTGTCCAAAACTCCATTTTTCTAGGGCGTTTCCAAACTTTTGGAGGGCAGTGTATATCCGTCTTTGTTCACGCAAATCATTCGTGATCCAACTTCACTTACAGCAGAAGTGAGTATAAGGGTTTTTTTAATGATTCTTTGCGATCGCCTTTCCTAATAATGTGCTAGTTAGCAAGTTTAACGGCAAAACGTGGCTAAATGCGGCTAAAGTGAACATGCTGGTCACTCCACAAAGAGAAGAGAGGGGCGGGGCAAGCAGAGCTCATTAACATTTAAAGCGACCGTGACCAGAACAGGATGATTTTTGCAGAGCTGATTTTGGCAAGGTAAAAAAGGTGTTTTTTACACTAACATTGAGAAATTTTAACCAAAGCATGTTATAGACTTTTCATTAAGACCCTAAAGAATCATATCAACTTGGAAAATGGGCATCCGATGACCCCTTTTAAGAGTATACTGACAGACGCCCTCTGCTGGGACCGATTTTTGTCTTCTAGTCACTGGGGTACTGTCCCGGACTTCCCATAAGCATTATGGGACCCCCCCATAACACCCAAAAAATATACTTAGGGGGTCCCCTGGTTTTTCAGTAAAGCTATAATTCTTCAAACATGAAACTAGTTAAAAACTGAAAATGAAGAATATCAAGTCTGATTATTGATTATCAATAAAATCTCTCAAAAGTTTGAGATATCAATTTTTGTCAATATCGCACATTCCTTGGCTATGAAACATATTTACATAAGGTTTTATTTATTGATTTATGGCTAGGGGGACCCCCCAAGAGCTTTGACACAATTCGAACACTGGATGACATCACTCAAAGCCTATATTGCCATATGAATAACCATAACAAGATTTTTTTGAATGCCTTTATTGATTTGAGGAGTGTTTCAGTATTGAGAAAAGATTAGAGTTGAGAAGATATTTAAGAGAGGTTTAATTTCAGAATAACACTTGTAAAGATAAGATCAGAACATGTAAATGTATTACAGTTGAACTGTAGAGCAGGATGACTGCATGTGATCTCACAGGTATTTAGCACAAATGTAAGCCATTGAAGCTGTACAATGTGCATCATTCCAACGGTTAACTGTGGAGTGAAAAAATGAAATAAGTTATTCTCATCATTATTGGCATGTTAGAATCAAAATAAAATACAATGTTTAAGACATTTTTGACAAAGGAGCCATTTCATGTTACTGGTTGATGTGAAATTATAGGATTGTTAATAATTATTGCAAAAAAAAACAAACAAACAAAAAAAAAAACACACTGCATCCTTACAAGGCCAGTGGAGCTGCAAGCAGTTCTCGTGACCCTGATAGTTGTCAGGTTGTCCAGGGATAAAGTGGACAAATTCAAAAGGAGTTCCATCAGTCCACAACCACTGTCCTTCCTAAAGAGCAAAGACAGTTATTATAAGAGTGCTCTACTATACTCAGACTACATTTAGAAGGTCATTTAGTTTGAGTTTGGAGACTTCAAACAGACTATACTTTACTTACATGGCTACCATCATGACCACCAATCCAACAATGTCTGGAAGAGGATGGACACAGACTCAGAAGAAAGTCTTGTTCCATTTTATTATGTACAGATGCAAGATTTCCACCCAAACTTTGGCAGCTCCTCTAAAGAGATAGATTTTTTAATTGTCGATACAAAATACAGTCGTTTTAGAATGAAGCATAAATTATTTTTTTTAACAACATTTTAGCCATTTTAAAACAAAGTCGGGTCTGATTGCTTACTCAGTATTATTATTTTTTTTTCTGTCAAATTTATTTACCAAAAAAAAAAATAAAAAAATCATCATGTAGTAACTAACAGTTTACCTCTGCTGTGATCCAGTTGGCCGCTTGAGAGATGGCCTTGTAGCATCGGACTCCAAAATTTATCCATCCATAGGGGCATTTTCCAAATGACTTAACTATCCAAGAAAATAAACATAATAAATATTATAATAAATATTAGTTGGTTGAATATCATACATTTCCTGCTATCATTCTCCATAAAGCTACAAAACATCAAAGTTTGGCAGAAAAGCTTTTAAAAATGATTAATGACAAGTTTTTTTTTACAAATAAATGTATTTGTTACCTTGTGCATTCCCAATGGAGAACACAATGAAAAGAAGCAGAAGACTTCTCAGCATAGCCATGATGAAACTGAAAAATAAAAGTTAAGCATTTAAAATGAAAAGTATATATTCATATAGTCAAAAGTTATTCAGTAGGTCTCTGTGCCAAAACTCACCTTGGTTTTCGGTTGGTTGCCTTTTTAGAGGACGATTTTGAGAAGTTCCAGAAAGAGTCCTGCTTTTATACTTTACTTAATGTCAACTGTGTATAAGTCATGAGGATGAAAGAGGATATGATTGATCCGAGTTGTGTACCTAATAAATAATGATAAGCCTGTCTAGAAATATAATATTAGATTAATTAAATATTTACTGTAAGTAGATTTTAAGCATCTAGTGCTATATTTTCTAATGGTTTTATGTAGGAAGAAGGAATATGGAATTTGCATATGCCTTGGGCAATAATTATTTAAATAAGGAACATTTAAGTTGCAATTTGATTAAAAACTCTAAATGTTCAAGTGACAGGCCCTTGTTTGAAGTATAACAAGAAATTTGATCACTTCTTCCTGTTTCATATCCGTTCCCGGATCCTTGATCCTCTCAGAAGTTTTTCTCCTCACCTTATTTTTCAACACAGAAGTAATCAATTTTCTGTGAATGTGTGAGACTTTTGATTCATTAGCCGTTTTTGTGAAATAATGAGAAGAATAACAAGTGCAGGAAACAGTAAAACTGTTTGCTCTACAAACTAGTGTTGATGATCAAAATAATATGTTAAGAAACACCAGTTTGCAATATCAAGCAGCAAAACAACTGTTCTGTACAGCTAAAATAGCTGGAGGCAGAGGAAATCGGAAGCCAGACACATTACAGTTTTTCTGAATTGCTAAAACACGTTTTTTGAAACCATGACTAATTTTCTCAAAATCTTAAACACAAATCCAAATGTTCAAACTAAATTCACTGAACCTTGACAAAATCAGACAATCACTTCAAAACCAAGACTGAGCAAGAGCAAGACTGAAACCAAACTTTTTTTTTTTTTTTTTAAACTGTAAGCATTTGTGGTTGTGAATACAGTATTACACAGTACGGAAGAAAGAAATGCACTACCAGTCAAACAGTATAGTAAGATTTTTTTTTAAAGACGTCTTTTCTGCTCACCTTGCCTGCGTTTATCTGATCCAAAGTAGAGCAAAAACAGTAAACTTTCTAATTATTTTTACTATTTAAAATAATTATTTTATATTTGAAAATACTTCAAATTTCATTTATTCCTGTGATTTCAAAGTTGAATTTTTAGCATCATTACTCCAGTCACATGATCCTTCAGAAATCATTCCAATATTCTGATTTACTGCTAAAAAAACATTTATTATTATTATTATTATTATATTATTTCAGACAAATGCTGATCTTTAGATCTTTTGATTCATCAAATAATCCTAAAAAAAAAAAAAATGCACTCAACCGTTTTAAATATTTATAATAGTTTTTTTTCAACTGCTTACACACATTTTCAAAACTTTGCCCCTCTTTTTCAAAACGTTACATACAAATCCAAGAATTGCACTCACATCTCTTACAAAATCATGCACTGCATTCAAAATATCACAAACACATCTCAAAAGCATACATTTGTCTAATGTTGCAAACACCTTTGCCATAATATTATATTTTGATATATCATATACACACAGTTATTCAAAAACCCAAAGCTCTTCTTTCATAAGCTCCTATACATTTCTGTACAAGACTGAAAGTAATTGGCTGAGATCTGTTGAAAACTTCATGGTAAACATGAAAGCAAGACTGAAAACAAACTCTTTCTTTTGACAGTTTTCTTTATGACAGTTACTGAATTGAAATGCAGAAAGATGCACTTCTTATGTATGCCATATATCCATTTCAAGAGTGTGTATATATATATATACACACACACACACACACACACACACAAACACACATATACATATATATAAAGAAAGAAATATGGACGCAAAGGTAAAAATACAAAAATGGAAAGGCAAACACAGGAAGCACACTTTTGACAGAACTTTGCTTTTGCATGCTGCACTGTATGAGTAATTTTGGAGAACTGATTTATCATTGGTTGATCTACATTCTCTTAGTGAAACGATTCGTCTGCACAATTTATGGCAAATTTACAAAAAGACTAATAAATATGTGTAGAAATGAACTTGTTCAGAAGAATGAGAAACTGCTATGATGTGCACAAGTGATGATGTGGAGGTTGAACAAGTACAGTACAGGTATGTGCCAAAAAATTAGAATATCGAGGGAAAGTCCATTTATTTCAATAATTTGTTTCAAAAAGTGAAACTTATGTTACGTATGTTATATTAGTTCACTACACACCAAGTGAAATATTTCAAGCCTTTATTTGTTTCAATTTTAATGATTATGGATTAAAGATAAAAAAAAAAACCCCAAATCCAGTATTTCACAAAATTAGAATATCATGACAAAGTTCAACATTGTAGGCTCCCTGTGTCCCAATCTAGTCAGCTAATTAACGCAAAACACCTGCAAAGGTTTCCTCAGACTTTAAATTGTCTCAGTCTGGCTTAGTAGCAGTGGTGGAGCTACGGTTTTTTACATGGGGTGGCCAGGGGGTGGCCACTGCTATTTCAGGGGGTCCACACACACGCGCACTGTACTCATAAAGTTGAAATAATAAATAAAATATAATTTTAAATGTGTCATATCTCTTTGGAAATGTACAATTAAGAAAATTGCACACTTAAGGGAACAAATCAGCTAACTGACAGCAGCTAACTAAAATGTGTAGTTTAAAATATAGGTCTGGCCCACCACTGGGTCCTTTTGGAACAGCAAATCTGGTGCTTGATGCAGCTGGAAGGGGCTCGATGGCATCTTTTGTCAGCTCTGGCTCACTGTCTTGCTCAGAGCCAGAGGTCTCTGTGTCATCCCTGATACATCTATTTACAACACAATCCATTAGTTCCCATAGAATAGTGAAAACACACACACATGCGTTTTTGTGAATTGTGAGGACATTCTATAGGTTTCCATTGTTTATATACTCTACAAACTATTTTCTATTGCCCTAATCCAACCCTCACAGGGAACATTTAAAAATATTTATAAGCCTTTTGAAAAATGGGGGCATGGGCAATGTCCTCATAAGTCACCTTCTCCTGAAATACCTGTCATACTCATACCATTATACAAATTTGTATCCTGATATGTCACAAAGATGCACACACACACAAACACAATGAAAGTGTTTAGAAAACCCAAATCTATTTCGTTACCAATATATAATTCAAAATATGAAAATATAATAATTTACTCATCATCTACTCACTTTGTTGTGAGTTATTAAGTAATGACAGGATTTGATTTTTTTAGTTGAACTTTCCTGAAGCTCAGCTTAAATTCTAACATTGGTTGAAACACGTGATTGCCTAGACCTGCTGGTGGACCTGAAGTCTGACCACACTGACTCTGACTAGTCTCAGGTATGGAGCTGCTGTGGGATCCAGTGCAAAGGGTAGGGTCTGTTTGAACCTGATCTGCCTGTTTGTGCTTCTTTATAAAGAAGTCTAATATCTCGCCCTTTCTTTTCATGTTTAATTGACCCTGTGCAAAAATATTACAGTCTGGTTACATCTGATCCAGTTAGAAACATATTTATCCTAATTAAAAATATCCATTATCATACATTAAAATCAGCAACCGATCTAAATAACATTATTCTGAAGAAAGTATATGAGCTGGCTATTCCATTTCAACTAAATTTAACTCACAAACAGCTAGCCTAACAGGTCCGTGTACCTACGTATAATTGGTTTTCTCGTTTTTGTTTTCAAAACAAACAAACGAATAAATGATTGGTTTATGCAATATTTACATTTTCTCGGGAACACAAAAACGAATTTCATTCATATTTTCAATTTTGTTTTCATTACACGTCGTTCAAATGCAGATATTAAAAAGTCAACAAAACCAAATCGAAAAATTAAAGTCTCAGTGCTATTCGAGAGGCTACGTATATTTTTTATATTACTGTCTGCTGCTGCTACTACTACTAATTAAGAAATCTGTTCGGTTTGCCAGATATGATTTCACTGGCTGACATGTCCAATTTTGTTATTTTTTACAGACCGGACCCTCCTTTGGGCGAAAAATGATGACCGGCTACCTTGCTTCAAAGGGTCTCGGCGCTTCAGAACTGCGCTTGGGAGCAGCACTGAGGCTTGTCAATCAACCTGCTCACCAAGCTCGTTTACAGGTGTTTTTAGTGAAGAGAGATAATGCTTTATAATGTTTTATTTGTACTGTACGGTGACCGGGAGGGGACACCTTCGATTCACTTAAGTTTGTCGTGGCCACGACCATTGATCGCGGAACGTATCAAAAGAAGGGGGGGCCCAGGAAGGTGTGTGTGTGTCGGGGGAAATAGAAAGGAGATATTTTAATTATTTATCAACAAACCAGTGTTTTCTGAGTCAGCGTCCCAAGGATTAAGTTGCGGATCCTGACTCACCATCTCCTCTTTGGACGCGCCTTTAGAGAAATGCATCTTTACAGATTACATATTGAAAGAGTTTTTTTGTTTTTGTGAAAGAGTATTAGTTTTGTTTCGTTGAGTAATAATTTCAAGCTTTCTATAGATATATGTATCACGTCTGTGAGGTATGTATTCGCTAAGTTTCCGTTAATATTTGTGAAGCGCTCCTGTTGAGGCCAACAGAAAGCGCATCATGTTTGTTTTTTTTATTTAATAAAAGCACCGTTTGCAACGTTTTGTTGATATTGTGAGTGCACACAAATAAAAGACCCTTAACAGTTCCGAATGATGTATTACTCTTACCTTTACGAGCAAAAATTACGGAACATTTTAAATTGTTTCCACTGAAAGAAAAATGCAAGCGCTGGCGCCTCCATTTCCTGCAATTCGGCTTTTCTACTCTCCGCAAAAAGGATTGGGTACGCGTTTAATAGCGCACATTTATCTGTTTAACGTTGAAACTAACTTTTAGGCCTATATCTATAGATCTTATTTTAGGCAAGTCGTGATTTGAGAAGGCAAAATTGATCAAACAGACTGTGCGTGTTTGATCAATGTGTCGGATCAGTCTTTCGCTGACCACTTGGTCATTTTCTTTAAAAAACAAAAACTTAGCCTATATTTAATGAACAAAAATTCTCCAAATGTTTTTCTAAATTAACTTAACAAAAGAATGAAACGAAATATAATCGCTTTGCCATTAAAACTGAACTATTTCAATAGGTGAAACAGTAGTATAAGGTGTTCTGGGTGAAGACGGGCTCGGGCCGAGAATTCTGATAAGCTGTCTGACAAGAGCCGGGCTAGGGCATATATATGAGGCCCGTGCTGGGCTATAATGAACATTTATCCCAATACTTAAGTTATTATTTAATGTTTGCAACAAAGAAATGTAGCCTATACCGTGTATCCTGCTCGTGAAGCTTGTTTAAACAAAGCTTAACTTACATGACCAGAGCTCTCTCTGGATCAGCGGTTGCGGGAAAGCAGGTTTAAATATTCCGATGTGATTGCGATTTCAAATGTTTTATAGACATGGCGAAGTCATCATCATAGCAATAAGATTGTGTGTGTTTGTAGGCCCTATATGCTAGTATTTGCTATATTTTGCAAATACTGTAAACGACAACTATGCCAATAAAGTTTTGACAGAAGTTTTGATTGTATTTATGCCCGTGTGTGACGATAAATGATTTACAAATGAAACTACGTGAATATATAGGCTAGTCTATTAATTAGACGAGATAAAATAGAATATGTGTCAAATTCAACCTTTAAACTGCATTCCAGTAAAAATCCCAGTCATATAGCATATTCAGATTTTTACTGTATCATTTACATTCAAAACTTTAAGTAAAGAAATTAAGGTAAAAAAAAAAGAAAGAAAACAAAGGAATGATACAAATATTACAGAAAAAAAGAGGATCAGTTAATGGACTTACAAGACTGGGATGCATGAAATGTTTGTAGGACTATTTGATATACTTTATGTAATATTTATTAATGATCAACTTCTTTTGAATGCTGTCTACATCGGGCACAGACAACATTCGCGTAGACAGTATCGCATAATATTATCATTTAATATTGTATTAATTTCTGTAATAATGAATATAATAATTCCTTAATTCAAAATAAAATAGTAATAAATCTCTGATAATCCCGGGTTACTATGGTCACGCAGGTTTGTACGCATTAAACTCGTAGCCACGAGAAATGGATGTCGTTTCCTCATCATAGCATCTCGTGGCCACGACATAAGGATGTCATTACCTCGACAAAATGACATAATATGACGTTCCCACCAGTTGATATGACGTTCCCACGAATTAATATCTCGTGGCCACGACAAACTTAAGTGAACCGAAGGTGTCCCCTCCCGGTCACCTTACAGTACAAATAAAACATTATAAAGCATTATCTCTCTTCACTAAAACACCTGTAAACGAGCTTGGTGAGCAGGTTGATTGACAAGCCTCAGTGCTGCTCCCACGCGCAGTTCTGAAGCGCCGAGACCCTTTGAAGCAAGGTAGCCGGTCATCATTTTTCGCCCAAAGGAGGGTCCGGTCTGTAAAAAATAACAAAATTGGACATGTCAGCCAGTGAAATCATATCTGGCAAACCGAACAGATTTCTTAATTAGTAGTAGTAGCAGCAGCAGACAGTAATATAAAAAATATACGTAGCCTACCTCTCGAATAGCACTGGCCACTGCCACCTCCAGATGTTCATCCGTCAAACGACCCCTGTTTCTCAGGTTGCGGTCGCCAAGAAACTTTTTTATATTTGCCACTGAATGTCCTCTTTTTGTTCCAGAAGACGCTAAGGCAGCGGAAATATCTGAATGTGTTGCCCCGTTGTTTACCATGTTTATCCGGTGCAATTCTCCAGCACCTATGCCATTTCTCCTGATTAGCCTGTTTACGCCCGTCTCAAGTGAAAACCTTCAGCGGCAGCAGAAAGCTTCCGGTGTACTAAAACGCGCTTTGTTCCAAAAAACTTTAATTTTTCGATTTGGTTTTGTTGACTTTTTAATATCTGCATTTGAACGACGTGTAATGAAAACAAAATTGAAAATATGAATGAAATTCGTTTTTGTGTTCCCGAGAAAATGTAAATATTGCATAAACCAATCATTTATTCGTTTGTTTGTTTTGAAAACAAAAACGAGAAAACCAATTATACGTAGGTACACGGACCCTAACATTACTTCCCCATATTAGCAAAATATTTGAGCATCGTAAATTAAATATAATAACTTACATACATGGTATGTGCATGTAATACTAGCACAGATGAAGTATAGCGTTAACTGTCTAAATCTCTAATCTCATTAAGTTAATAATGTCGTCGGCGCCTCGTTAACTTACACAGCGGATAATAAACGTTACTCAGCAAACAAACCTTATAATAAACTATAAAACGTATTTCAAATATGATGTTTTATAATTCGTCTTACCTTGAAACCATGCTCTTGTCTTCGGCTCGTCTTTGATTTGAAAATAGCTTGAGCAGCGCTGCCGGCAAAATTCAAAAACTTCTTTAGACAAATGAGATGCCAATCAGCATCAGGAACTGCCAGCAGCAAATAAAATTTTGGGGTGGCACCCGGGGTGGCCAATCGGACACCCCTCTGGCTCCACCACTGCTTAGTAGGCTTCAGAATCATGGAGAACACTGCTGACTTGACGGTTGTGCGGAAGACCATCATTGACACCCTCCATGAGGAGGAAAAGTCTCAAAAGGCAATTGCAAAAGAAGCTGGATGCTCACAGAGCGCAGTATCGAAGTATATTAACAGAGTGTTAAGAGGAAGGGAAAAATGTGGCCGGAAATGGTGCACAAGTGACAGGGATGACCGTAGCCTTGAGAGGATTGTCAAGCAAGGGCGGTTCAGAAATCTGGGGTAGCTTCATAAGGAGTGGACTGAGGCTGGTGTCAGTGCATCAAGAACCACCACATACAGATGTCTGCATGTCTGCTGTAGAATTCCATGCGTCAAGCCACTCCTGAACCAAAAACAACGTCAAAAGCGTCTGTGCTGGGCTAAGGAGAAAAAGTACTGGTCTGTTGCCCAGTGGTCCCAAGTCCTGTTTTCAGATGAAAGCAAATTTTGCATTTCATTTGGAAATCAAGGTCCCAGAGTCTGGAGGAAGACCGGTGAGGCACAAAAGTCAAGCTGCTTAAAGTCCAGTGTGAAGTTTCCACAGTCAGTGATGGTTTGGGGAGCCATGTCATCTGCTGGTGTGGGTCCATTGTCTTTTATCAAGTCCACAGTCAACACAGCTGTCTACCAGGACATTTTAGAGCACTTCATGCTTCCTGCTGCCGACAAGCTGTTTGGAGATAATGATTATATTTTCCAGCAGGATTTGGCACCTGCCCACAAAGCCAAAACTACCAGTACCTGGATTAATAGCCATGGAATAACTGTACTTGATTGGCCGGCAAACTCGCCTGACTTAAACCCCATTGAAAATCTATGGGGTATTGTCAAAAGGTAGATGAGGGAACAGAGACCCCGAAATGCAGACGAGCTGAAGGCCAATATCAAAGCAACTTGGGCTACTGTAACACCTCAACTGTGTCAAAGGCTGATCGCCTCCATGCCATGCCGCCTTGATGCTGTTATTAGTGCAAAAGGAGGCCCAACAAAGTACTGAGGACATAATACAGTACATTAACACACTTTTCAGAAGGCCAACATGTGTTTAAGATCCTTTTTTTATTGGTCACATGAAATATTCTAATTTTGTGAAATACTGGATTTGGGTTTTTTTTTGTCTTTAATCATAATCATCAAAATTGAAACAAATAAAGGCTTGAAATATTTCACTTTGTGTGTAGTGTACTAATATAACATACAAGTTTCACTATTTGAAACAAATTATTGAAATAAATGGACCTTCCCTCGATATTCTAATTTTTTGGCACATACCTGTAGTTTTGAGAATTTCTTTTCTGGTCTTAAAAATAGAAGCGACTGGGAAAAACTGTATAACCTCGACCTTTGGCCTAGGCCTATTCTAAAGCCATGTTTGGTTGGTGTTAAGTAAAGCAATAAGTGTTTGCACATGTGAGGAGTTAGTTTGAGGCACTTGTTTTAAAACCTTAAACAAGTTCAGGCAGTTTAGACACTGTTTGCAGTTCTCATGCACTCTTTTTGCATAATTCTAAACACATTCTCACTCACTAAGACACAATTTGCTCTGTGATGAACTTGTGATGCAAAACCTTAAACACAAGAAAGCAAAAGTTAAGCACAACTGCAACACGGCTGTCATCGTTTACACACAATAATTCAAAATTCTTCACACTTGTTTCAAAATATTTACATATACAAAATATAATATATTTATATATTATATAACACACATATATATATATATATATAAACTCATGCAGCTGCTTTTTACAGTTTTTCTCGATTGCTAAAACACTATAACCAATTTTTTGAACTAAAATTTAAAAACCATAATGCCATTTTTTAAAAAGCACACCCATTTCCCTGAACTATAAACACTATCCCCCTGCTTTAACACGAGTCAGATTTGGTGAACTGTTACTGCAAAACTCTACACACAAATCCCTACATTTCTCAGTGTTTACACCATGCGATCATTTAGAAAGCACTAGCATTCAATATTGTTCACTCAAGTCTGCAAAGTTTGAGCTCAGTTAGCACACAATTACCCAAGTGAAAACACTAGGAGTCAAAATTTATCACACACCAATCAGAACCTTTGATGGAGATAAAATGGGTAAAATCAGCTTACAGTTTGGTGCATTTCTCAGATCAGAAATGAAATTCTCAAAACTACTTGTTCAACCTCCACATCATCTAGTTACTTGTGCACATCATAAAATGTTTCTAATTTTTTTGAACAAGTTGCGTTTGCTTTGGTACGTTCGTGTAACTGATTATGCAACTGATTTGTCTGCTGTTTCCTACATTATCAGTTCCTATTGTCATGTTACTCAAAATGTATTACATGTATATAGTTCTCTGTGCTATAGTCTTACCCCTCAAAACATCAAGTCATTAGCTCATCGTATATGTCTTTACAGTAAATGCTACATTTTTGATATAGTTGTCATAAACTCTCAAGCATATTCTATACATTTCTCTTAGACTTTTTGTAAATTTGCCATGAATTGTTCAAGTGAATATTGACTTTTACTAATGTAGAGTCTACAGATCAACCAATGATAAAGCAGTTCTCTGAAACAGCTCAAAGGCACTTCTCAACTTCTCATGAACCTTCAATTGGAAAGCATATATAGACAGAGAACAACACAAGAGTTACAAATTCTGACAGTAGACTTTCTAATTTATATTTTCACCTTTGCCCATATTTCTCTTTACTTTTCTATTTCACAGTGACTTTGTAATGTATTTTCATTTTTTTTTTTATCTTGAAATTTTTTTGACAGACCTCTAGTAAAAGTGTAACTGTGAATCCTATCCGGTCTTTTTCAGTCAATATCCTGCATACAGTGATGTGTAATTTCGAAGAGGAAGAGCAGGAGGTGAAAGAGGAAGAGGAGGAGAAGAAGGATGAGGATGACGACAACAACATGAAAGAGAAATAGGAAGGGCAAGGGCAAGAAAACAAGCAGTCTTATATATTTTAGTTGATGCATGCCAGGGTTGGATCAAGCATGCAAGAGGATTTTACCCCCGCTGCCTGTCCAGGGCCAGTTTACAGTTTTTCTCGATTGCTAAAACACTATAACCAATCTTTTGAACTAAAATTTAAAAACCATAATGCCATTTTTTAAAAAGCACACCCATTTCCCTGAACTATAAACACTATCCCCCTGCTTTAACACGAGTCAGATTTGGTGAACTGTTACTGCAAAACTCTACACACAAATCCCTACATTTCTCAGTGTTTACACCATGTGATCATTTAGAAAGCACTAGCATTCAATATTGTTCACTCAAGTCTGCAAAGTTTGAGCTCAGTTAGCACACAATTACCCAAGTGAAAACAATAGGAGTCAAAATTTATCACACACCAATCAGAACCTTTGATGGAGATAAAATGGGCAAAATCAGCTTACAGTTTGGTGCATTTCTCAGATCAGAAATGAAATTCTCAAAACTACTTGTTCAACCTCCACATCATCTAGTCACTTGTGCACATCATAAAATGTTTCTAATTTTTTTGAACAAGTTGCGTTTGCTTTGGTACGTTTATGCAACTGATTATGCAATTGATTTGTCTGCTGTTTCCTACATTATCAGTTCCTATTGTCATGTTGCTATAGTCTTACCCCTCAAAACATCAAGTCATTAGCTCATCGTATATGTCTTTGCAGTAAATGCTAAATTTTTGATCTAGTTGTCATAAACTGTCAAGCATATTCTACACATTTCTCTTAGACTTTTTGTAAATTTGCCATGAATTGTTCAAGTGAATATTGACTTTTACTAATGTAGAGTCTACAGATCAACCAATGATAAAGCAGTTCTCTGAAACAGCTCAAAGGCACATCTCAACTTCTCATGAACCTTCAATTGGAAAGCATATATAGACAGAGAACAACAAAAGAGTTACAAATTCTGACAGTAGACTTTCTAATTTATATTTTCACCTTTGCCCATATTTCTTTTTACTTTTCTATTTCACAGTGACTTTGTAATGTATTTTCATTTTTTTTTTTTATCTTGAAATTTTTTTGACAGACCTCTAGTAAAAGTGTAACTGTGAATCCTATCCGGTCTTTTTCAGTCAATATCCCGCATACAGTGATGTGTAATTTCGAAGAGGAAGAGCAGGAGGTGAAAGAGGAAGAGGAGGAGAAGAAGGATGAGGATGACGACAACAACATGAAAGAGAAATAGGAAGGGCAAGGGCAAGAAAACAAGCAGTCTTATATAGTTTAGTTGATGCATGCCAGGGTTGGATCAGGCATGCAAGAGGATTTTACCCCCGCTGCCTGTCCAGGGCCAGTTTACAGTTTTTCTCGATTGCTAAAACACTATAACCAATCTTTTGAACTAAAATTTAAAAACCATAATGCCATTTTTTAAAAAGCACACCCATTTCCCTGAACTATAAACACTATCCCCCTGCTTTAACACGAGTCAGATTTGGTGAACTGTTACTGCAAAACTCTACACACAAATCCCTACATTTCTCAGTGTTTACACCATGTGATCATTTAGAAAGCACTAGCATTCAATTTGTTCACTCAAGTCTGCAAAGTTTGAGCTCAGTTAGCACACAATTACCCAAGTGAAAACACTAGGAGTCAAAATTTATCACACACCAATCAGAACCTTTGATGGAGATAAAATGGACAAAATCAGCTTACAGTTTGGTGCATTTCTCAGATCAGAAATGAAATTCTCAAAACTACTTGTTCAACCTCCACATAATCTAGTCACTTGTGCACATCATAAAATGTTTCTAATTTTTTTGAAAAAGTTGCGTTTGCTTTGGTACGTTTATGCAACTGATTATGCAATTGATTTGTCTGCTGTTTCCTACATTATCAGTTCCTATTGTCATGTTGCTATAGTCTTACCCCTCAAAACATCAAGTCATTAGCTCATCGTATATGTCTTTGCAGTAAATGCTAAATTTTTGATCTAGTTGTCATAAACTGTCAAGCATATTCTACACATTTCTATTAGACTTTTTGTAAATTTGCCATGAATTGTTCAAGTGAATATTGACTTTCACTAATGTAGAGTCTACAGATCAACCAATGATAAAGCAGTTCTCTGAAACAGCTCAAAGGCACATCTCAACTTCTCATGAACCTTGAACTGGAAAGCATATATAGACAGAGGACAACATCTGTTTCACAATGACTTTGTAGTGCATTTATATTTTATTTTATTTATTTATGTTGATTTTTTATTTTTTTTTGTCAGACCACCAGTAAAAGTGTAACTGTGAATCCTATCCACCCTTTTTCAATCAATATCCCGCATACAGTACTATGCAATTTGGAAGACGAATAGTAGGAGATGAATGAGGAAGAGGAGGAGAAGAAGGAGGAGGAGGACGACGACAACAACATGTAAGAGAAATAGGAAGGGCAAGGGCAAGAAAACAAGCAGTCTTATATATTTTATTTGATGCGTGCCAGGGTTGGATCAGCCATGCAAGAGGATTTTACCCCCGCTATCTGTCCAGGGCCAATTTAGTCTCTGATGTTGAGGAGGTTCTTTGGCCTGTCCCAGACCAAAGACAGGATGCTGGGGCAGAATAATTATTTTTGTTATTGTTTGCTGTTTTGTGCTGTACTCTACAGTTTACAGTTTTTCTCGATTGCTAAAACACTATAACCAGTCTTTTGAACTAAAATTTCAAAACTATAACGCCATTTTTGAAAAAGCATACCCATTTCCCAAACTATAAACACTATTCCCTGCTTTGACACATAAGTTATATTTGGTGAACTGTTACTGCAAAACTCTACACACAAATCCCTACATTTTTCAGTGCTTACACCATGTGGTCATTTAGAAAGCACTAGCATTCAATAATGTTAACTAAAGTCAGCACAGCTTGAGCTCAGTTAGCACACAATTAACCAAGTGGAAACACTAGGAGTCAAAATTTATCACACACCAATCAGAAACTTTGATGGATAGATAAAAGGGCCAAAGTCAGCTCATTCAGGTTTGAAACAATGGATTCAAAGAGATGCAAAGGAAGAGGTCGAGGACACCAGAGAGGAGGAGGAGGAGGAGGAGGAGGAAGAGGTAGAGGTAGAGGTAGAGGAGGTGGTGAAGGAGGAGGGAGAGGAGGAGGATGTGGTGAAGGAGGAGGGAGAGGAGGAGGAGAAGGAGGTCAAGGACACCAGAGAGGAGGAGGAGGAGGACATCAGAGTGGAGGAGGAGGAGGAAGAAGAGGTAGAGGAGGTGGTGAAGGAGGAGGGAGAGGAGGAGGAGAAGGAGGTCAAGGACACCAGAAAGGACGAGGAGGACGAGGAGGAGGACGAGGACGATGGCAACAAGGAAGGGGAAGAGCAAGGCAAGGAGACAAGCGGTCTCGGATGAAATTCGAGCCACTTTAGTTGACCATGTCCTTGTCCATGGTATGACTATGAGGGAGGCTGGGCAACGAGTACAGCCAAATTTGAGTCGCTTCACTGTTGCCTCCATCATCAGAACCTTCAGGGAGGAAAACAGGTAGGTGTACTTGCAGTAAGACTGCTCTGTACAGTAACTTTTGAGTTACTGAACTCAAGTTTCTCGAGTTTCAGTATGTTTCCATTTTTTTTCCTGTAAAAAGGATGTGTGACAGTTACAGTAATGAGTGCTTCTATTTTTGTAGGACTGAAAAAACTGCTCACTACTCTTGTCTAACTCAGGTTTGGATTCATTGAACAGCTACAGGATGTCCGGTCAGAACATTAAGTCTCACACCAGGACGTACTTCAGGGCGATTTATTGTGCAAAGATGTGTGTGGTTCTGTAAATATAAAACAGTATACAAATATAAATAAATGAATAAGTAAATATACAATAACAGATCTTTACAGCGGTGCTTGAATATTCAGAAGTAACAGTATAAATAAATGCTATATTAGAGAACTTAACATGAAGTAAACAATATGAAAATAACATAAATACAAAAACGAATTGACGTTCTATACAATGAATGCAGTACCGCAATCTGCGTAGCTCACGTGCTTAGCGCAAGTGTCTAACTGGGCATGTAAACAAGCCCAGACATGTTCCCTGAGGTCCGTTTCAAGTCTACGTAAAGCCTAATATATAACATGGCATTAAATACTTAAACAAACAAATAACATAGGAGAATCTTAACATTTTGTCCACAGGATAACGTGCTAGTATGATAACAATGTAAACATTTAGGCGGAATGCCGCTATAGCGGTCATTCATCTCTCTCATGAACTTAACATACAAGAAAATATGTAAATGCACTTACGATTAGTTGCACGCACACATATATCCACACAATCCTTAAACGGGTGCACTTCTAACTACTTTAACTTATCAACTATTGACTATAAACACATCCACACATCCATCCTCAATACCATCTTGTTTTCCACAGAGCGGAAAGTTTTTGGAAAAGTCCAAATCACGAATACAGGCGGGAGGGTTTGGAATAGTTCACTTTCGAGGGGTGGCCTTTCTTACAGCCGCCCCCAAATTCACACAGTGAATTTGAACAGCTTGAGAGGCCCTACTCAGTATTGGAATGTCACTCAGGCAATAGAGGTAGGCTGATGATCTTTGTCACTGGCCTTAGGTAAGTTCTGTCCTTCACCTTGATCTCAGCTGATCTGACTCGATTATCCTTTCCAGGAAAAACTTGAACAATCCTTCCAATAGGCCAGAGTGCACGACGTAGTTGTTGGTCTACAATCATAACAGTCTCACCTATCTGTAGGTTGTCTGTTTCTGACATCCATTTCTGTCTGGTTTGAAGGCTAGGCAGATAGTTGCGGATGAATTGCTTCCAAAAGTGATCGGCCAATAGCTGACTGTGCCTACATCTCCGTCGACTCAGAAGCTCAGAATCCTGGTATGTCACTTGTGGAAGTGAGGCATCCCGCCGCCCCATCAACAGGATGTTGGGTGTAACTGGGTCTGGGTCAGCGATGTCTGAAGATGTGTGGGGTTTGGCATTGAGAATCCCCTCAATTTCAATGAGAACAGTCCACAATACTTCTTCAGTGACTGTCTGTGATCCGAGGGTCACTTGCAGGGCCGTTTTCAGGGACCAAATCTCGCGCTGTCAGCATCCACCGAAATGTGGGGCATTAGGTGGATTGAACACAAACTTGATTTGCTGGCTTGCGAGTTGAGCTTGGAGCTCAGGCTGAAGAGCAGTGTAGGCATTTCGAAGTTCCCTTTCTCCACCTTTGAAATTTGTTCCCAGATCTGATAGGATTTCAAAAGGTTTTCCTCGTCGAGCAATGAAGCGATGAAGGGCCATCAGGAAGGAATCACTGTCCAGACTTGCGAGGAGATCGATATGCACTGCACGGGTGGTCATACACTTGAAGATGATCCCCCAACGCTTCTCATTTCGGCATCCTACCTTTATGAGATAGGGACCAAAGCAATATATCCCTGTTGAATAGAAAACTGGCTGGTGAATTCTCAACCGGGCTGGTGGGAGGTCTGCCATTCTGGGGGAGTGTGGTTTGGCCCGCCATTTCTGGCATTCTGTGCACTGGCGCTGATGATGTCTGACAGCTGCTCGTCCTCTTAATATCCAGTATTTTCTCCTGAGTTCCGAAAACACCCTCTCTGGTCCAGGGTGATGCAGACGATCATCATAGTCTTTGATGATGAGCTTGGTGAGTGGGTGATGTGGGTCAAGGATGATGGGGTGGATGTTATCTTCTTCTAGTGAACTGATTTGTCTGAGATGACCACCAACACGAATGAGATTGGTGCTAATATGCAGTTCAGGGACTAGACACAGAAGCCGACTATTGGTTGGCAGGATTTTACCAGATTTCAAGTGAAACACCTCATCTGGGAATGACTCCGCCTGGATCTGACGGAGGGCTGTGAGCTCAGCTTCTTTATAATCTTCAGCAGTTGCAATGGAGGGAGAGCTTTCAGCTGATGGTTGGATAAGAGCATTTAGGTAGTCTGTGAAAGTGTGAAACTGTTGAGGATCTGGCAGTGACAGAGCAGAGGTTAACAGTCCACAGAAGGTTGACTTTTTCAGCTCACTGTCTTGGTTTACATGGGCTAATGGTGGCATCTCAGGCCAGCTGTCTGGTCTTTGTCTGAGGAATGCCGGGCCTTGGTTCCATCTGCTTTCTTTGTGGAGATCAGAAGGAGACTTCCCTCTTGTGATGGCGTCTGCTGGGTTGTCACTCGACTGTACATAACGGCAGGTGTCAGATTCGGTTAGGTCCTGTATTTCTGCCATTCTGGTCCCCACAAACACCTTAAAGTGACAGGAATCTGATAAAAGCCAGGTTAGCACTGTGGTGGAATCAGACCACAGCGTGACACCAGTAAATGGTAACGTTAGTTCTGTCTTCAGGACTTTAGCAAGCAGTGCACCTGTGAGTGCTGCACACAGCTCAAGACGTGGAATGCTCTGTTGTTTCTTGGGGGCGACACGGGACCTAGCTGTTACAAAAGCAATCTCCACATTACTTTGAGGGTTCTCTGTTGTTAAGTACGCCACAGATCCATAGGCCTTTTCTGAGGCATCACAAAAGATGTGAAGCTGCCTACTACTAGAGAAGCAGTCGAATTCTTTGCTGCAGTAACACCTGGGTAGAGTTATGTGCTGCAGATCTTCCAATTCGCTCTCCCAGTGTTTCCAAGAATTTAGTAGGTCCTCTGGCAGCCGTGGGTCATCCCACTCCCTCCGTTTGTCCCACAACCTCTGTACCTTCACCTTGGCTCGAGTGGTAAATGGTACAATGTAGCCAAGGGGATCATACTGGCTAGCAAGAATCTGGTAGATGCTTTGCATTGTTGGCATTTGACAGTCTGGTTTGCGCCGCTTGTATGAAAGGGTGTCTGATTGGCAATTCCAGTGCAGGCCAAGAGTTGATTCCTGGGCTTCTTGGTGGCCTTCGCTGAGCCAGAGGATGCTGCTCTGAGACTGAATGTCGGTTGGCAGATGGCTGATAACTGAAGGGTCATTGCTAGCCCACTGTTGTAGGTCAAAGCCACCAGATGCCAGGAGGCTGCGAAGTTTGTCGACTAGATTCTTGGCCGTGTCACGGGAAGCAAAATTCTGAAGACAATTGTCCACATAGAATGCTTTCTCCACTGAAACTTGTGTGTCCTCTTCAGGCTGTCTGTGATCTAGAACGTGCTTCTGTAAGGCAAACGAGGCACAACACGGACTGCAAGTGGTCCCGAAAGGCAGTACCTGCCATTCATAGACATCTGGGATTCTGTCTCTTTGGGTCATTCCAGCTGGAATCATCAAATGGTCCCCACCTGACCCCCTCAGATTTGTCTGAAAAAAATCTATGTGATGGGTAATATGCCCAATAGATCATATACAAAATTTCAGATCTCTACTGTGCATACTTTTTTTACAAAAAATCTGTAAAAAAAAAGTTTGTTTTTCACCCCGTTTTGGCATCACTGTCTGAGTGACCATGTTCAGACTAAAATATCTCCAGAACTATTTGTGCCAGGTCCGTGAAATTTTCTGGGCTAAGAGTCTTAGTCCAGGACTGCATGAATTACAACTCACAGCATTGTTACTGAATTTACACCTGAATGCTGGCCCTCTACTTTTCTTTGAAACTATTACTTTAAGGGTTTTCAGATGTCCATAGAAACCTCAATTTTCAATGTATAAGCATCAAACTTGGTGAATGGTCTGATATGTACCATGTCTTTCACATCCTTTGACATCAGACAATAGAGTCTTATGGATGTTGAGATATTAAGGTCCAAAAATGGGAAAAAACTCATTTACACCAATGTTCAGAGCAATATTTCCCATGAATGACACCAGGTGTGAACGTGAAACTTTTTTTTTTGAAAGAGCATGTTCTTATTGTTAAAATATAAAAAAAATGGGATGGGGTTTTGCCTCATTTTTCTCATTTTCGGGGTAAAAAACTTTTTTACAGATTTTTTGTGAAAAAAGTACGCACAGTAGAGATCTGAAATTTTGTATATGATCTATTGGGCATATTACCCATCACATGGATTTTTTTCAGACAAATCTGAGGAGGTCAGGTGGGGAACTTTTCCAAAATTTGATGATTCCAGCTGGAATGACCCCTTTGCATGTCTCTCCAGATATATCTCAGCAGTGGTTTATCTTGTGGCAAGAGGCGTACCTGATGGAACATGCCGCGGATGTCACTGGTGATGGCAACGGAGTGCTCCCGGAAACGCAGAAGGACTGCCAGGAGAGATTGACCAAGTGTTGGACCAGGTAACAGGAGCTCGATCAGATTGTGGCCTTGGTATGAGAATGAACAGTTAAAGACCACCCTATTCTTCCCATTATGCTGCACCATGTGGTGCGGGATGTACCAGGCTTCTCTGGTTCTGTCCACCTGTTCCTGACTGAGCTTGACAACATACCCAGCTTGCACTAGCTTGGTCAGTTCCTCTTGGTATGCTGCGGCCAACTTAGGGTCTCTTTCCAGCCGTTTCTCGATTCCCCTTAACTGGGGTAAGACAGCTTCCTTGGGTGCATAGAGACGAGGCATGTTCTTGATGCGTAGCAGAGGAGTAGCATATCGCTGGACACCATCAATCTCCACTCTCACTGTGTTTTCTTGCAGAAGCTGAATGGACTCTTTGTCTTGGCGTGACCTGGTGATTACCTTTTCGCTCTGGTAGGGTAGAACGTCCATTTGCCACAATCTCTCCACATTTGCGTAATGGTCATTGACAGGCCGCAGTGAGGTAAAGAGGCATTGTTTGGGAGAAAGATGATTGCTTAGTTCTTGAGCTGGACTCTGCAGTGTCCATCCCAGATGTGTTCTTACTGCTGCTGGTCCACCAGGGGGCCCCAGTCGAACTGGTTCTATGGGTGTTATTAGGTGGGGGCAATCAGAGCCAATAAGAAGAACAGGATGTACCTTGTCCAGCTGTTGTAGAGGCAACCCGGCAAGATGCTTGAATTTCCGTTGCAGAACACTAACGGGGTGTGTATATTCTGCCAGACCGAGTGCTTTGGCTGTGAATGCGTTACGGATCTTGTAGGCTTTGCTGGGGTTAACAGTTGGGGACACCGTAAAAGTCACGGCCGCCCGTGAATGACCTGGGTATCCTGTCTCACTGTGCGGAGTACAAGGTCCTCTGGCTGCCCCGCAAGTCTTAATTTCTGCACCGCATCATGCAGAATGATGGTCCGCTCTGATCCATCATCTAATACAGCGTAGGCCTCCATTGCCTCGTTGCCGTTCCGGATCAGCACCTTAGTCACTTTGAGCAGCACTTTACTGCCAGAGGTTGGGCGATCAACATACAAAACTGCACTGGAAGGAGCTGCATTCTGCTGAGATGGTTTACCTTGGTCATTGACGTCATGCAGTGCCAAAAGGTGCTTTCTGTTGCAGGTTGGACAGAGAGTCTTTAGCGTGCAGTTAGCTGCTTGATGTCCACGACCACAACGCCAGCAACGATTCTTTGTCTTAATCCAGTCTATCTTCTGATCTTTGCTGAGGAGCTTGAAGTTGTCACAGCCATTCAGATAATGTTTATTGTTGTCACAGTATGGACAATAAGCTCTCACCTTCTCTTCTCTGACAGCAGCTGGTTTGGACATGGCTGACGACGTTGGTGTGGATGGCGACTTCTCAGTACCAAGTAGAATGGTTGTCGGTTCCCGCAGCTGCCTAGACTCTTTTTTTTATCTCTCTGCCACGCACTGAAGATTCCTGCCTTGGGTGGCAAGCATACTGGTGAGTGTCTTCCTGTACTTGAAGCTCATATTCCAGCCAATCAGCAAAGTCCAGCAAAGTGGGAATGGTAACTTGTAAAGGGTGGGTGTACCGCTTGAAACTCGATCTGAGGTCATGTGGCAGTTTACTTAGGAGCCGAGACATATGTGATCCACATTCCAACTCTACAGTACCTTTGTGGCCCAGTTGCTGCAACATACTGACAAGTGAGCGCACCTGCAGTCCAAACATCCTGAATGCTTTCACATCTCCGCTGCGTATGTTAGCACCATCCATCAGCTCCGCGATTCGTTGTAGGGCTAATTGGTGGGGTTGACCATACATCTTATTAAGGGCTTTCATGGTGTTAGAGAAGGGAAGCCTGGAATTGCTGTAAGAGTCTGCCACCAAGAGGTCCTCCTCCAGTTTCAGATGGTCTGTGAGGATTTGGAACTTGAATCGTTCTGTGACATCATCTGGCAGCATGTTCTCTAAAGCAATTCTCAGTCTTGAAAACTCCCTAGGGTCGGGAGACGTCAGGCAAGGGATGGTAGGGGCTGGACCTCTATAGATTTTCTCCTGTGTAGATGAGGGTAAGAGATGATCTGAGCTGTATTCTGCATGGGCTGGCCTCCTCTGGTCCTGTGTAAGGACCATAAACTCAGGCAGCTGACGTGGCAGGGAATACGGGGAACGATCTGGATACTTTAACTGCAGCAAGTCGCTATACTGTGCAGTAATGGGGGGTCTCTCATGTGAGGAAGAAGAAATGTTCATGTTTCTCAGATCTTCACACCTCTGAGCTTTCCTCTGGCACAGCTGAATATGGCTGTCTTTAGTGACAGGGGGTGGCAGCCTGGAGCGGGGAGCTGGTATCGGACGGTACAGCTGTGGAGTCTGGATGTTGACTGCTCGTGAGTAAGAACGTGGTGATGGCATTGGTGGAGTGACTGGCTTAGGTGGAGATTTCCGCTCCGATTTCAAGTTTTGAAGCTCTTGATAAAGTGCAGCATTCTGTTGATGCATCTGTTGGACTGCTGAGATGATCTCAGGGAGCTGGCTGGCTTGTCGTTGCAAGGCTGCGTTCTCCCGCTTCATCTCCTCCATCATGGCTGTAAGCTCTGGCAACTGTTCTACTTGCCTTTGCAATGCAGCATTCTCCTCTCTCAGCCTTTCAGTGATGCTGTCCCATTGGTCGGTCAATATCCATTGAGAATGTTCTGATGCTTGGTCACTGGTGAAGTGGATCTGGAATGACCTGTTGTACTTGCTGGCTCATCCTCCAGTTCTCCCTGGCTGGTAAGCGACCGTGATTGCTGTCGATGAGACCCAGGTCCACTGAGCTCAAAGTCTTCTAAGTAGGCAGGAGGGTTAACTTGTCTCCTTGGTCACACAGCAGGGGCTTCTCTCTCTGGGTGAGACATGTCTGTAGCAATCCACACTTCCGGCTCTAAGGACCATGAAAAAACTGCTCACTACTCTTGTCTAACTCAGGTTCGGATTTATTGAACGGCTACAGGATGTCCGGTCAGAACATTAAGTCTCACACCAGGACGTACTTCAGGGCGATTTACTGTGCAAAGATGTGTGTGGTTCTGTAAATATAAAACAGTATACAAATATAAATAAATGAATGTAAATATACAATAAGAGATCTTTACAGCGGTGTTTGGATATTCAGAAGTAACAGTATAAATAAATGCTATATTAGAGAACTTAACATGAAGTAAACAATATAAAAATAACATAAATACAAAAACGATTTGACGTTCTATACAATGAATGCAGTACCGCAATCTGCGTAGCTCACGTGCTTAGCGCTAGTGTCTAACTGGGCATGTAAACAAGCCTAGACATGTTCCCTGAGGTCCGTTTCAAGTCTACGTAAAGCCTAATATATAATATGGCATTAAATACTTAAACAAACAAATAACATAGGAGAATCTTAACACTTTGTCCACAGGATAACGTGCTAGTATGATAACAATGTAAACATTTAGGCGGAATGCGGCTATAGCGGTCATTCATCTCTCTCATGAACTTAAAGGAACCGTATGTAGGATTGTGGCCAAAACTGGTTTCAAACTCTACTGACTTCGTGATTGGTAGATAGCTGGAGGGTGGCGCCTCAGACCAAAACACAACATGACAACATCAACATCAGTTGAGGGCTGCAACTTTCACTTTTAAATGACAATATCCTGGCCGGACCACTGTTGTCAGTGATATAAGTATTTGAAATGAACATGATTTCTTAATGTCTAGTGACATGTCAGGGCCATTTTATGATTAACTGAAATAAATTTCTTACATACGGTTCCTTTAACATACAAGGAAATATGTGAATGCACTTACGATTAGTTGCACGCACACATATATCCACATAATCCTTAATTGGATGCACTGCTAACTACTTTAACTTATCAACTACTGACTATAAACACATCCACACATCCATCCTCAATGTCTTGTTTTCCACAGAGTGGAAAGTTTTTGGAACAATCCAAATCACGAATACAGGCGGGAGTATGGAGTTAGAATTGTTGCATAATTCCAAATAAATACATTATGATCCACAAATGAATGTAAAGCGATTGACAAAAACAAAGCATATTCACAAAATAAATAGAATGAGATCCACAAATAAATCTTAGAGTTCCACAAACATGAATTATATTCACAAGTAAAAAAATTAGAATTGCAAATAAAAAACATACTCACAAATATTTTTTTTTTATTTTACAAACACAACTTTGCCCGGCATTTATATGTGAATCGCGTACTGTGCATTTGTAGATCGCTGCGCGTATTTGTGGATAGCTCTCTGTGCATTTGTGGATCGCTGCGCGTATTTGTGGATTGCTCTCTGTGCATTTGTAAATCGCTGCGCGTATTCGTGGATTTTGAAACATTTCAAGCGTCAAGACGCACACTGATCCACAGATGGATGGACTCCACACACCTTCTACTTAAGCCAATCAGATACCGGCCACGTGGGGCTGACCAATCGTTGCATGTTCTCGCTCCAACCAATCACGTTTTGCCTTACAATCAGTGCGGGACCAGCCGTAATTCAGGACAATTAACCAGTCTCTTCAAAATGAACGACCAGGACAGTGGTGCTCATCACAGCATTATTGTAATAATATCTAAAATAAAACAAGTAATGTTATGTGTAATGTAATCAGTGTTTCATGTATCACTGAGTCGATGCGTGTTTTGACCGTGAGTGTGTTTAGCAAACTGGTATTCTACGGTGACCAGGAGGGGAGGTCTTCGGTTCACTTAGTTTTGTCGTAGCCACGACATATAAACTCATGGGAACGTGATAATATAAAGATCGTTTTGTCGAGGTAACGATGTCGTGGCCTCGAGATGCTATGTTGAGGGAACGACATCCATTTCTCGTGGTCACGACTTCTTATGATGAGGGAACGGCATATTTTTCTCGTGCATAAACAAACCTTCGTGACCATAGCAACCTGGGATTATCAGAGTTGTTTAAAACATTTTTACTAACATTAAACATTTAATTTAATATTTGTATATTCTTCTTCTTCTTCTTCTTCTTCTTATTATTAATAAGAACGTTATGTAAGATCGAAATGAAGGGAAAATATAAAAATATAATAATAGGCTAATAATAATGATGTTGATGAAGATGATGGTGATAATAATGGCCTAATAATAATATACTAATATTTTGAAGACGATTGAGGGATGGGTAAAAATGTTTTCTTGTATGCCTATGTTATTTAGACTACTTTAGGTAACGTTTATTCATTATAAACTTAATATGAATGCTGTTTACATTGCGTGCAATATAATTATTTATATTATAAAACAATAAAAGAAATTATGAAATAATCTATAATAATTAATATAATAATTTATTAATTCAAAATAAAATAATAATGAATCCATCTCTGATAATCCCAGGTTGCTATGGTCACGCAGGTTTGTTTATGCAATAAACTCGTGGCCACGAGAAAAATATGTCGTTCCCTCAACATAAGAAGTCGTGGCATAAGTATGTCGTTACCTCGACAAAACGTTCTCGTGGCCACGATGTAATATCACGTTCCCACGAATTAATATCTCGTGGCTGTGTTATATTATCATGTTCCCATGAGTTTATATGTCGTGGCCACGACAAAACTAAGTGAACCGAAGACCTCCCCTCCCGGTCACCGCGGAATACCAGTTTGCTAAACACACTCACGGTCAAAACACGCATCGACTCAGTGATACATGAAACACTGATTGCATTACACATAACATTACTTGTTTTATTTTAGATATTATTACAATAATGCTGTGATGAGCACCACTGTCCTGGTCGTCCATTTTGAAGAGACTGATTAATTGTCCTGAATTACGGCTGGTCCCGCACTGATTGTAAGGCAAAACGTGATTGGTTGGAGCGAGAACATGCAACAATTGGTCAACCCCACGTGGCCGGTATCTGATTGGCTTAAGTAGAAGGTGGAGTCCATCCATTTGTGGATCAGTGTGCGTCTTGACGCTTGAAATGTTTCAAAATCCACAAATACGCACAGCGATTTACAAATGCACAGAGAGCAATCCACAAATACACGCAGCGATCTACAAATGCACAGTACGCGATTCACATATAAATGCCGGGCAAAGTTGTGTTTGTAAAATAAAAAAAAATATTTGTGAGTATGTTTTTTATTTGCAATTCTAATTTTTTTACTTGTGAATATAATTCATGTTTGTGGAACTCTAAGATTTATTTGTGGACCTCATTCTATTTATTTTGTGAATATGCTTTGTTTTTGTCAATCGCTTTACATTTATTTGTGGATCATAATGTATTTATTTGGAATTATGCAACAATTCTAACTCCATACGGGAGGGTTTGAAATAGTTCACTTTCGAGGGGTGGCCTTTCTTACAAGGACACAGAGACGACCACCTGGTGGAGGCAGGTTAAGGCTTTTGTCGGAGGAGCAAGAGAGGGAGCTTGTAAACATGGTAATTGCCAATAATGTAATTCGCCTGCGAGAGATTCAAAGGAGAGTGATTGAGGATGATCATCATTTTCGAGGGATAAATGCCATCAGCCTCTCCACAATTGATCGCATCCTCCGAAAGAACCAATTCCGGATGAAACAGGCATACCGCGTCCCTTTTGAATGAAACTCTGACAGAGTGAAAAACCAACGAGTGGAATATGTTCAGGTATGAGTTTTGATATTGTATGAAGTATTGTTTTCCATCACAGCATGGCAGTTTATGCTGCCATTTGTGCCCTCTTGAACTGTGGTTCAGGGTAGCGATTTACTCTACTGTGTTTTGTGTTTTGCAGAGAATCTTTGAGATTGAAGGACGACCTGTTCCCCATGAAATTATCTTTGTGGATGAGGCAAGTTTTAACCTGACCAAAAGGAGGAGAAGGGGGAGGAACATAATTGGCCATCGGGCTATTGTAAATGTCCCTGGTCAGCGTGGAGGGAATGTCACTATGTGCGCAGCCATCAGCCAACGAGGGGTACTCCACCGCCATGCCATTCTAGGATCCTATAACACTATGCTTGTCCTTGCTTTTCTTGATGGTCTAAGACAACATATGTTCCAGCTGGACTACAGGGAACCAGCACAGCCAGAGCAGCCTCACTACGTTGTTGTTTGGGATAACGTCAGCTTCCATCGCGCTGCTCTGGTTCATGACTGGTTTACCAATAACCCAAGGTTTTCTAACATCTTTCTGCCTGCATACTCTCCCTTTCTAAACCCGATAGAGGAGTTTTTTTCGGCATGGCGGTGGAAAGTGTATGACAGAGAACCTTATGTTCATGTTCACCTCCTCCAGGCCATGGAAGAAGCCTGCCTAGACATATCAGTAGATGCATGCCAGGGGTGGATCAGGCATGCAAGAGGATTTTACCCCCGCTGCCTGGCTAGGGCCAATATAGCCTGTGATGTGGATGAGATTCTCTGGCCTGACCCAGACCAAAGACAGGATGCTGAGGTGGAATAATTTTTTTTGTACTGTATAGTACATGAATAAAAATGTGCCAGCGTATATACATTGGTTGCGTCTTTTGTGTTCATCATGTGAAAAGGTTTTTGAGGGGAAGAACCACAAGTAACATAACTTGCCAGTTTTGGAAATATTGTTTTTAATTTATTGCACCAGTGTGTAAGACTATGTTGTAGTGTGTGTGTTTTTGAGGCCTTGTGTGTGATGTCTGTGGACAAAGTTTGGCTTTTCAGCAAGAGTGAGATGGTTTTGAGTGTAGAGCTTCATTTTGACCTGAAAATAGGATGTTTGGGAAATTGGGTGAGACGTTATGGATTTGTGTTTACTGTTTTGAGAATACGAGGCATAGTTTCAAGAAATGCATTTAGGCAATCGAGAAAAACTGTAATAAATTAAGGATAAAAACACTTGCATACATTTGTTGCGTTCATCATGTGATTTTTTTTTTTTTTTCCAAGCAACACTTATTACCAGTTTTCGTAGTATTGTTTTGAATTGATCTCATCAGTGTGTAAAACTGTGTTGTAGTGTGTGTGTTTTTGAGGGTTTGTGTGTCATGTCTGAGAGCAAAGTTTGTTTTTTTTCAGCTAGATTGAGTTGTTTTGAGTGGAGAGCTTCATTTTGACCTGAATATAGTAAGTTCGGGGAATTGAGTTAGAAGTTACGGATTTGTGTTTAGAGTTTCGCAAAAGCCAGGCATAATTTCAAGAAATGTGTTTAAGCAATTGAGAAAAACTGTAAATGCATGTTTATGTTTATCTGTCTTTTCTATTGCAAAATAATTACTATATGTATACAGCATTTTATCTTACAGGTTCTCTTCCATTCTTCTTTTCAATATTCCAACTGATTTTGGTGGTCACAGACAGTCTGCTAATATCAGGCTCTTTGTGCTGCCTCTGTCATTCCATGCACAACATGGTCTATCACAGTAGCTCTAATTTCATCTGAAAAGACTGTTCCTGGTTTTGCTCTTCCTCGTCCCCCTCTTCCACCATCTCGTATTGACACTCTTCTGTACCTTTCAGATTGACCCTCTGACGGATGTACCTGTGCCATCTGTGCACTTTGAACTGGCCTAAATTTTGTATATATCAATATTTTGAAACAAGTGTGAAGAATTTTGTATTACTGTGTGTAAACGATGACAGCCGTGTTGCAGTTGTGCTTAACTTTTGCTTTCTTGTGTTTAGGGCTTTGCATCACAAGTTCATCACAGAGCCAATTGTGGTGAGTAGTGAGTAAGAATGTGTTAAGAGTTTTGCAAAAAGAGTGCATGAGATCTGCAAACAGTGTCTAAACTGCCTGAACTTTTTCTTTTAAGGTTTTGCAGAAAGAGTGATTTATTTGGCAAATTGGTTTAGGCTGTTGAGAATTTGGTTCTGAGAATGAGGTTTAGTGTTTTAGCAAAAGTGAAAAACTGTAAATTCACAAATGGCTGCACCATTATGACAGACCATGTCAAAATATTTGATCTGTGCGTCAGATCTTAAAGCGACAGCAGCGTAAACCTGCAGCCGCCGACCATAAATCAACCATAAATATTAATCAAACAACAAAAGAAAAAGAGAAAATCACTTTCAAATCTTTTCTTGACTGAATAACTTATTGACTTTAATAAGAATCATATTTAATGTATACTTAAAGAGATATCTGTGGTAATGTTTAAAGCCTGTTATTCTAGACTTTAATTTGGACAAATGTTTAGTCTCATATTTCACATTCACAATAGCTTGCTTAACTGGCTGTGGCAAAAAAGAAAAATAAATAATAAATAACGCTATATCTTTTCACGTAGGCGCAGAATGCACATGTTAGTTTGCCGTCGGCTGTAGTCTGTGCGGTGTGTTTAAGCACCGCTTTTTATCCAGATGATGCCGACGCAAGCGGCTTTCGTAGCCGCTAGTTATTTGAAGTCGGCTTGGTGTTTCCCGGTCCAGCGTTTACACGCCAAATCCCACCGTTCCCCGCGGGTCCCAACGCAAATCTTGCTGTATTAAAATTATTATTATTTTTTAAACATGGTGGCAGTTTCTAGCTTCAAAGAAAAATATTTTTTCTAACATCTTTGCAGCAATAGTTTTAATGGGTTCAAAACCACCTTGGGTATGCATGATTTGATTTCTAATAATTCAATGGCACATCATCAATTTTTCTTTATATAATGTCATTTATTGTAATTAATGTAACTATAAATGCATTCAAAAATAAAACAGGTGTGTTCATCCAAGAAAAAAAGTCATATAAACCCAAAACACACACAGCCACAATCAGAAATGAAAGAGGTGCGTTTTCTGCTGTTAAGGTCCCATTCACCAAGATACCTACTCCTTTACCCCCACCCTTGAATTTATACATTTACTATATCAATGAATAAAGTCAAGTCCCGCCCTATAATTCTTCACATTCTAAAACCTGCTTCACTCTGAAATATGTCACAAGACATAAATCAGCCATAACTTCTGTTACATGACTTTAAGTTTGCTAAGCAGAGCATGGACACTTATGAGATGTTGTGAAATCAAAAATTAAAATCACAAGATCCACTAGAGGTTTGCTTTTCTTACATTTCAATTGACATTGGGTTTTTTCAGTTGTAAAGGTTAAAGATGGTTAAACTCGTTCCTGGTCCTTGGTTTAGCTCCAACTTGCTTTAACACACCTGCCAGGGAGTTTCTAGTATGAGTTCCTAGTAAGCGCTTGATTAGCTGGTTCAGGTGTGCCTAATTGAGGCTGGAGCTAAACTCTGTAAGACACCGGTGTTATGCCGAATTCTGACCCCCGCCAGATTACTACCCCCCTAGTATTGGTAGGTTTAGGGTTAGGTGCGGGGGAGGGGTTAGGATTAGGGGTGGGGTTAGGATTAGGCATCAGGTAGCGATTTCAACGAGAGGGGGTAATAATTTGGCAGGGGTCGAAAATCGGCACAACACCGGCCGGCCAGGACAGAGTTTGGGCACCCCTGGGTTAATGTTAAGATACTGACAAACAGTAGTGTTTCCTTGGACTCGGCCTCGGCCCTTTGGGACTCGGACTTGAGTCCGACTCGGACCCAACACTACCGTTTGGAATGTGGAAAATAAATTTTGGTTTTACCAAACTTAAAATCAACTCACCACACTATTTTTTTCATTTCATTAAATCATCATGGCACCACAGTGACATCTAGTGTTCCAGTTAAACATCACAATATTATTATTACTGAAGGTCTGAGTGATCTAATTGTTCAGTTTCCTTAAACTAATTTTGATTTAAACAATCCATTTCAATGCAGTTGTCCAAAATGATTTTATATTTTTATATCCACAGTGGAAATTATGGTGATTACAATAATAAAACATAAATGCACATGCATAGGTGTAGACAAAATGATTGTAAACTACATACACTAATAAATAAATATATATACATACCATACATTTTTAATACAAGAAATATTCCATATTTATATATATACATACAAATATTAGGGTAACTGAAAAAGATAAATTCCAGTTTGACAGTGACTAAGAAAAGTGACAAATCATAACTTGTTCTTGCTGAACATTTGATGCAAAGAAATACCCAATACTTGAAGTTGAAGTGTAATACAGTCAAAAAAACTGGCACAAAACGTCCTAGTTTTGATCTCTGATCAGTCTTACAAGAAAACAGTTCCACTATTTATTCCACTGAAGAGCAAAACACAGAAAGTAACATTTGAAATGCGAAATCTGGTTTATTTTAAACTTTTTTGCCAAAAGAAAATTAGTTTTTATTTATTTTTTTTCCTAGCTAGGTCTTCCAAAGTATTACATTGACACAATGAAGCAAAGAATCAACGCAAGTTTAATGCACAGAGTTAAATTCTAAGAGTTTCTCTCTATTGATACAAACAGCTTCTTCAGGAAGATAAATTTGCAATATTTCAACTTTATAAATGTGAAGCAGGTTTGTAGTTTTTTAATAGGTTATGGCATAGACTGAATAAACTGAATGAGATGGGTTTGTATGATCAAATAGGACAGAACTGACAATATGCAATGGGAAAATATATCCTGTAACAGCTAGAAAATGTGGGAATAATATAAAATATAATTGTTCTTCATCATTAAATACAAAAAAAAAAAAAAAGAAAAAAAGGCATGACAGTTTTTCCCCTATTTTTGCTTCATAAGCAAATAAAACTTCAAGCTTGGACAAAAACAGTCAAGAGCAAGGTTTATAAATGTGTTAGGCAGCATTAATGGGCTTGCATTTTATGAACAAGTTTTAATGATAATGCATACAGAATAAAAAATAAATTAAATGTAAAAATACCTTATTCGCAATTTCATTATCACACAAAAAAGAAGCAAACTACAAATCACAATTTATTCATCTCAAAGGAAAGGCTGTTTTTTTTCTCACAATATATTACCCATTTTTCTTCCAAACATATAAAAATGGTAGAAATCAAGCAATCAAACAAGCTGAAAATGATCATGTATGTTTGGCTGTTATACCACTGATTCTGATTCTCTAACCAATGTTTCTGACCTTACTAGATCTTCATTTCAATATGATCTGATACTCATCAGTTGTGGTCAACTGAAGGAAAAAGAAAAACATGTCTCACAAACATAGATATCCTAAACAATATCTACTGTACTTGCAAAAACCAAACTTCACCCATGATGCCTCAGTCTGATGCTTATCACAGTACATAATCAGCATTTGTTCTATGCAGAAAGAAACATAGAGGCAAGCAGCACAAACACACAATGACACTAGTCAGCACTAGGTTATCGGATACATACAGCACAGATACATATTTTTTGTTCGTTTTTTTTCCTCTTCTGTTCATGATAATAACAAATATTGTATCAAAATACATCCATTATGTAAAATGCCATTTATAAACTGTGAAAAAGTGAAAGAATTTCAAACAAAATAGTACTAGTCCAAAATTTACAAGTGTAAAAAAAAAAACCAAACAGACAAAAGCAACCGAATCCATCAGACGGAGGTCTCGGACTGTAGTTGTAGTATAAACTTGTGGGACTTGGGGTGGACGTACTCCTCACTGAGTTTGAGGTGAGGGATAGCTTTGCTGGTGACCACTAAACTGAAGTCAGATGACTTGAGCTGGAATTCAGAGCCGTGACGGAGGGGACTGGTGACTGATGCTTCGCTGATCAGCGTCCACTGTCGGGTCTGCCAGCACTCTCTTGTATACTGCAGTGTGGGCCCAGCCATCAGATAGCTCTCCAGAAAAGCCTAGCAGGGAACAACAGCATACATATCTGTTCACTGATGTCTGCTAGTATTCTACAGTGATATGATTTAATTGGAATATTTGGGAGTGGGAGACCAAAAAGACCAAAAAAGAACTAGAAATGAATTTTCATCAAATACCAGTAAGGAAAGTTTTGAGTAAATAATCAAATAGTGAGGCAGAAATTGCATCCGAAATCACATACTGTATCACTCCATGTTCGTTTGCTTAGGTAGAGGAAAACTTGTCTCCCAAATGAGATTGGATTCTCTGAAGTTTTTCCTCTAGCTTAGTTTGCTTAGTTGGGGTCGGAAAGGCACATCAAGATGAACGAAGATGAAAAAAGGACTTACAGGTTTGGACCGACATGATGAAGAGGAATTAATAACAGTATTTTTATTTTTGGGTGAACTGTCACTTTGAATCTTAAATTTAAACCTACAGTGCACAGCAAAAATGAGTACACCCCCTCTAAAACATAACAAATTCAGCAATTACTCTTTACTTAGAAGACATGTTAGGGTTCTTTGGAGATAATGATAATATTCCAACAAGCCTGCTTGATCAGTTACCAAAGAATGTCAAAATTATTCAGCAAAATAACTTTTTCTCTCTCTTTTATGTACTTTACCTTTATGCATTCATTTTTTAATGTAATGTTAATATTATATTACTACGATTATTCCTGTTTAATCTTAATCCTAATGTTGAGTTGTGATGTAAAAATCTTTGAGATTACAATACACAAGATGATGTTGGTTAGCAGCAATTGTATTTGCTCGGTTACAGTTGTGGAATTTATGCTGGTCAAACAAAGACAGACTGATCATAAAAAGGAATGCAGCAAAGATTATTCAGTAAACTTTGTTCAACTTCCGACTTGTTTTGAATGTTTTAATTCTGACATAAAACCAGAACATTTAACAATGCATAACAAAGCTTTATGCCTTAACAAATACAAAGTCATAGGGTACCATTCTAAAAGAAATGTAGTAATAATGCATGACTTAAAAAAATCAGTTGAAACTGTCAAAATGGATGGGTCGCAACATGACTGTTTTGAAAGAGTAACAGTTCCAAATGAAATTTGTAGATTCACATCACCTCATAATTTGTGGTATGGGTTGAATTAGGAGCAGCAGGTCATGGGTTACAGCTACTTGTACATCATCAGCCATCACAATTCTGAAACAAATAGTATCTGCAGGCTGCAGCATAAACAAACTTAAATGAAATGTACATGGTTTACAATGTGTGCTTGTATTACATCATCATCAGCTGAATGCGTGCCATCGTAGGACTTGAGACACAAGACAAGCTCTCCTCTGACAGCTCTTTCCTGTCTTCAATAAAAAACAAAAACACAAGAGACTGCTTGAAAACTGTCCAAAAAAAGTATTTTCATCATCTTCTATTTATTTACATGTCCCATCTGTCAAAACCTTATTTTATGCTTTACATTGAGTTTACAATCTTAATATCTTAATATGTTACGGTATCCACGTGAATGATTCTTTATTAAATAAACATAACAATCAATAAATATTAAAACATAATACACTCTGAACTAAACAGCAGCTGCTGGCTTACACTGGTCACGTTAACGAGTGTGTCTAAACGACCGATTTTACGTCCAAATTTGAAGGAAACATGCAATATAAAACAATACACCTTTACTAGGCTAGTTACCTTAAATGAGACGATCAACAGCTGAATCGTAACTGGAACTAGCATGGATTTCCGCTGATGAGTACGAGTGATCCGCGTGGGAGGAGTTCGTTGTAGGGTTGGATTCCCAAAAGAATTGATTCCTCGATTCCGAGGCGTTGGGTCGGAATCGATCCTATCAAGGGGGAACGACTCCCCATTTATATCCGTTTTCATGTTCAACAGACCTTAACTATAGGCGCCTCTCAAACAAACTGGTTTTTGTGAATATATTTTTTTCGTGCACGTGAATTGGGTTTCATGCATGTGAACTGGGACACGGATGTGTGCATCGTGTCTTTTGCGTGATTTATAGAGCTCGGGAGTTTACGTCACTGCGCATTGCATTCTGGGTAGTCGCCGCCATGTTATAGGACACGCTAAATAGCATACAATGACAATGAATACAAATCACTAGAGGAAAAAACGACTGTATTTGCGTTAATATTTTTAAGAGCTGCTTGCACTTGCTTAGAATAAATGTACTAATATTTGAATCCATTGCGTTCATTCGAGCACTCAGTTGTGTGGCCAGAACACAACACATACACACTCACAGAAATCATACCGCCGCCTTCTTCTGTACCACACACAGGACCGAATTCATTTCTCTTTTGCAGTTTTTAATAACTAGATGGCACTGATATATCAGAAAAAATAAACACACTATAGGTTGATCTCAGCCAGTTGATCTTGTAAGTGAACCACCACTCTGCACATTTTGTGCGTATCTCAGATGTCTGTTCTATTCAAAAGTAAATGCCCTGCGAACTCGAAATATTCCGCCCTGGTTACAGTTCGAAGACAGCGTATATGTTCCATTCAACGAATATTAAAGTGCGCAAGACATGAATTTAAATTGCATTTATTTACAGGGGTATATTGTGTCACACTTCTCTAAGTTTCGTCTGTGTGTGAAGACTATGCAGCCGGTGGCGTAGCGCAAATCCAAGAATGAATATTACTAAGTAAACTTAAACTGATTTCCACTGCTCAGGGAGTGGGGAGCAATGAACATTGTTTAGGGACCATGTTAATCGCAACACAGTTCAGTCATGGAGCTCTCTTTGGACTAGCTGGTTGTCTGAATCAGGTTAAATAAGAGAGCCATGCGATATATGCAGAGCGACGGTACGTGAGGAATGGAATTAAGAAACACTGATTTTAATCATATGTCATATCGCCCTAATTTCATTGAGGGATAAAGTTCAATAAGTTTTACTGGACTTAAACTGAACAAATACACGATTTCTTACAAAGAGCTGCTGAACAGTAACGTTTAATCACATGAGTTGCTTTATGAACAAGGACAGTGATCGTAACGAGTCATATCACAAATTAAATTACATTTCCAAACGTGTTATTCATAGCGTGAGCACTTACAAATTGAAGTGGATCAGAAATTGTAAAACTGTAATAAATAATATATACAAACGACAAAGCCAGATTTTTAAGTTGTTTATTTTCATTGAGCTGCTTTCGCCATTGTGTTGTTTTAAGCTGAAAAGCATAAAATTGCGCTTCATTTTAGATCCGTTCTCCACTCCGGTCATGACAGCAGATATGGCAGTTCATGTCACAGCAAGCGTTCTCCATTTCTAATGTGTTTTTAAATGTACAATATAAATTTTAACATCTACCTCCACTATTTCTCAGTCTAGACTGTAGCGTCCGTGTCCGAATGTCCCAGAATGCCTTGTGTTGCTGACGTCACGTTCCCATTCTCTATTAATGAGTCTAATCTGCTTCCATATTGTTTTGATGCCGGAGCAGGGATGTAAATTAGACAAAAATATCTCAGATTGAGCGATTGAGGTGTTGTGTTGCTGGATGTAATAATGAACATAGTGGTCGTCATTTACTCCCGACATCTGAGCCGCTGAAGATGCAGTGGATTTATTTTGTTTGTGAAGGGAATGCGTCTCCCAATCTACATACGCTGCCCTCCAAAAGTTTGGAAACACCCCTGGCAAAGTGTGGTTTTGGACAATATCAGCATAGATCCTTATCATTTTTGGTGCAAATACATTAAAGTAACTTGACATTATCACTGAAGACCAGCAATAATAATTTTCATTTTGATTATATAATAATAGCAATATATACATGTCAAAGTCAGACATGCCCCTTTGCCAGCTGTGATGCCTGGTTACTAGTTTAAACTTGGCCCAGGTTTTTAAAAGATTTTTGGGTCAGCACACCTTAATAGCTTCAACAACTAATTGCGAATTTAGTTTAGAAGAAAGTTTAGAATACAATGAATTTAGGCCCAGATTATGCAGAGCTGTAATAGCTGCTAATGGTGGATATTTTGATGAATCGAAAATTTGTTTTTTCTATGTATAAACTGTTTATGTAATAAAATATGTTTTCGTAGCTTGTGTTGTCCCTTATCAGTGCAAAATGATCACAATTAAAAAGGATTAATGACAATATTGTCCAAAACTCCATTTTTCTAGGGCGTTTCCAAACTTTTGGAGGGCAGTGTATATCCGTCTTTGTTCACGCAAATCATTCGTGATCCAACTTCACTTACAGCAGAAGTGAGTATAAGGGTTTTTTTAATGATTCTTTGCGATCGCCTTTCCTAATAATGTGCTAGTTAGCAAGTTTAACGGCAAAACGTGGCTAAATGCGGCTAAAGTAAACATGCTGGTCACTCCACAAAGAGAAGAGAGGGGCGGGGCAAGCAGAGCTCATTAACATTTAAAGCGACCGCGACCAGAACAGGATGATTTTTGCAGAGCTGATTTTGGCAAGGTAAAAAAGGTGTTTTTTACACTAACATTGAGAAATTTTAACCAAAGCATGTTATAGACTTTTCATTAAGACCCTAAAGAATCATATCAACTTGGAAAATGGGCATCCGATGACCCCTTTTAAGAGTATACTGACAGACGCCCTCTGCTGGGACCGATTTTTGTCTTCTAGTCACTGGGGTACTGTCCCGGACTTCCCATAAGCATTATGGGACCCCCCCATAACACCCAAAAAATATACTTAGGGGGTCCCCTGGTTTTTCAATAAAGCTATAATTCTTCAAACATGAAACTAGTTAAAAACTGAAAATGAAGAATATCAAGTCTGATTATCGATTATCAATAAAATCTCTCAAAAGTTTGAGATATCAATTTTTGTCAATATCGCACATTCCTTGGCTATGAAACATATTTACATAAGGTTTTATTTATTGATTTATGGCTAGGGGGACCCCCCAAGAGCTTTGACACAATTCGAACACTGGATGACATCACTCAAAGCCTATATTGCCATATGAATAACCATAACAAGATTTTTTTGAATGCCTTTATTGATTTGAGGAGTGTTTCAGTATTGAGAAAAGATTAGAGTTGAGAAGATATTTAAGAGAGGTTTAATTTCAGAATAACACTTGTAAAGATAAGATCAGAACATGTAAATGTATTACAGTTGAACTGTACAGCAGGATGACTGCATGTGATCTCACAGGTATTTAGCACAAATGTAAGCCATTGAAGCTGTACAATGTGCATCATTCCAACGCTTAGCTGTGGAGTGAAAAAATGAAATAAGTTATTCTCATCATTATTGGCATGTTAGAATCAAAATAAAATAGAATGTTTAAGACATTTTTGACAAAGGAGCCATTTCATGTTACTGGTTGATGTGAAATTATAGGATTGTTAATAATTATTGCAAAAAAAAACAAACAAACAAAAAAAAAAACACACTGCATCCTTACAAGGCCAGTGGAGCTGCAAGCAGTTCTCGTGACCCTGATAGTTGTCAGGTTGTCCAGGGATAAAGTGGACAAATTCAAAAGGAGTTCCATCAGTCCACAACCACTGTCCTTCCTAAAGAGCAAAGACAGTTATTATAAGAGTGCTCTACTATACTCAGACTACATTTAGAAGGTCATTTAGTTTGAGTTTGGAGATTTCAAACAGACTATACTTTACTTACATGGCTACCATCATGACCACCAATCCAACAATGTCTGGAAGAGGATGGACACAGACTCAGAAGAAAGTCTTGTTCTATTTTATTATGTACAGATGCAAGATTTCCACCCAAACTTTGGCAGCTCCTCTAAAGAGATAGATTTTTAATTGTCGATACAAAATACAGTCGTTTTAGAATGAAGCATAAATTATTTTTTTTAACAACATTTTAGCCATTTTAAAACAAAGTCGGGTCTGATTGCTTACTCAGTATTATTATTTTTTTTTCTGTCAAATTTATTTACCAAAAAAAAAAATAAAAAAATCATCATGTAGTAACTAACAGTTTACCTCTGCTGTGATCCAGTTGGCCGCTTGAGAGATGGCCTTGTAGCATCGGACTCCAAAATTTATCCATCCATAGGGGCATTTTCCAAATGACTTAACTATCCAAGAAAATAAACATAATAAATATTATAATAAATATTAGTTGGTTGAATATCATACATTTCCTGCTATCATTCTCCATAAAGCTACAAAACATCAAAGTTTGGCAGAAAAGCTTTTAAAAATGATTAATGACAAGTTTTTTTTTTACAAATAAATGTATTTGTTACCTTGTGCATTCCCAATGGAGAACACAATGAAAAGAAGCAGAAGACTTCTCAGCATAGCCATGATGAAACTGAAAAATAAAAGTTAAGCATTTAAAATGACAAGTATATATTCATATAGTCAAAAGTTATTCAGTAGGTCTTTGTGCCAAAACTCACCTTGGTTTTCGGTTGGTTGCCTTTTTAGAGGACGATTTTGAGAAGTTCCAGAAAGAGTCCTGCTTTTATACTTTACTTAATGTCAACTGTGTATAAGTCATGAGGATGAAAGAGGATATGATTGAGCCGAGTTGTGTACCTAATAAATAATGATAAGCCTGTCTAGAAATATAATATTAGATTAATTAAATATTTACTGTAAGTAGATTTTAAGCATCTAGTGCTATATTTTCTAATGGTTTTATGTAGGAAGAAGGAATATGGAATTTGCATATGCCTTGGGCAATAATTATTTAAATAAGGAACATTTAAGTTGCAATTTGATTAAAAGCTCTAATTGTTCAAGTGACAGGCCCTTGTTTGAAGTATAACAAGAAATTTGATCACTTCTTCCTGTTTCATATCCGTTCCCGGATCCTTGATCCTCTCAGAAGTTTTTCTCCTCACCTTATTTTTCAACACAGAAGTAATCAATTTTCTGTGAATGTGTGAGACTTTTGATTCATTAGCCGTTTTTGTGAAATAATGAGAAGAATAACAAGTGCAGGAAACAGTAAAACTGTTTGCTCTACAAACTAGTGTTGATGATCAAAATAATATGTTAAGAAACACCAGTTTGCAATATCAAGCAGCAAAACAACTGTTCTGTACAGCTAAAATAGCTGGAGGCAGAGGAAATCGGAAGCCAGACACATTACAGTTTTTCTAAATTGCTAAAACACGTTTTTTGAAACCATGACTAATTTTCTCAAAATCTTAAACACAAATCCAAATGTTCAAACTAAATTCACTGAACCTTGACAAAATCAGACAATCACTTCAAAACCATTTTACCTGCACTCAAAATCAAACAAAGCTTTCAAATCATGCACACATTGGTCAAATACAAATGCTTTTCAAAACTTTGCCTCTATTTTTCAAAACTTTACACACAAATCCAAGAACTGCACACACAAAATGCAAAATGCCTTACATCTCTTGCAAAATGAAGAACTGCATTCAAAATATCACAAACACATCTTAAAAGCAAACATTTGTCATACGTTGCAAACACCTTGCCTTAACATTATATTTTTGGATATATCACACACGGTTATTCAAAAGCTAAAGCTCTTCTTTCATGAGCTCCTGTACAATTCTGTACAAGAATAAGAGTAATTGGCAGAGAGATGTTGAAAAATTAACAGTTAACAAGAGAGCAAGATTGAAACCAAACTTTTTTTTTTTTTTTTTAAACTGTAAGCATTTGTGGTTGTGAATACAGTATTACACAGTACGGAAGAAAGAAATGCACTACCAGTCAAACAGTATAGTAATTATGGATTTTTTTAAAGACGTCTTTTCTGCTCACCTTGCCTGCGTTTATCTGATCCAAAGTAGAGCAAAAACAGTAAACTTTCTAATTATTTTTACTATTTAAAATAATTATTTTATATTTGAAAATACTTCAAATTTCATTTATTCCTGTGATTTCAAAGTTGAATTTTTAGCATCATTACTCCAGTCACATGATCCTTCAGAAATCATTCCAATATTCTGATTTACTGCTAAAAAAAACATTTATTATTATTATTATTATGTTGAAAACAGTTACAAAAGCATTTTATTTCAGACAAATGCTGATCTTTAGATCTTTTGATTCATCAAATAAAAAAAATGAAAAAAAAAAAATGCACTCAACCGTTTTAAATATTTATAATAGTTTTTTTTTCAACTGCTTACACACATTTTCAAAACTTTGCCCCTCTTTTTCAAAACTTTACACACAAATCCAAGAATTGCACTCACATCTCTTACAAAATCATGCACTGCATTCAAAATATCACAAACACATCTCAAAAGCATACATTTGTCTAATGTTGCAAACACCTTTGCCATTATATTATATTTTGATATATCATATACACACAGTTTTTCAAAACCCAAAGCTCTTCTTTCATAAGCTCCTATACATTTCTGTACAAGACTGAAAGTAATTGGCTGAGATCTGTTGAAAACTTCATGGTAAACATGAAAGCAAGACTGAAAACAAACTCTTTCTTTTGACAGTTTTCTTTATGACAGTTACTGAATTGAAATGCAGAAAGATGCACTTCTTATGTATGCCATATATCCATTTCAAGAGTGTGTATATATATATATATATATAGACACACACACACACACACACACACACATATATATAAAGAAAGACATATGGACGCAAAGGTAAAAATACAAAAATGGAAAGGCAAACACAGGAAGCACACTTTTGACAGAACTTTGCTTTTGCATGCTGCACTGTATGAGTAATTTTGGAGAACTGATTTATCATTGGTTGATCTACATTCTCTTAGTGAAACGATTCGCCTGCACAATTTATGGCAAATTTACAAAAAGACTAATAAATATGTGTAGAAATGAACTTGTTCAGAAGAATGAGAAACTGCTATGATGTGCACAAGTGATGATGTGGAGGTTGAACAAGTACAGTACAGGTATGTGCCAAAAAATTAGAATATCGAGGGAAAGTCCATTTATTTCAATAATTTGTTTCAAAAAGTGAAACTTATGTTACGTATGTTATATTAGTTCACTACACACCAAGTGAAATATTTCAAGCCTTTATTTGTTTCAATTTTAATGATTATGGATTAAAGATAAAAAAAAAAACCCCAAATCCAGTATTTCACAAAATTAGAATATCATGACAAAGTTCAACATTGTAGGCTCCCTGTGTCCCAATCTAGTCAGCTAATTAACGCAAAACACCTGCAAAGGTTTCCTCAGACTTTAAATTGTCTCAGTCTGGCTTAGTAGCAGTGGTGGAGCTACGGTTTTTTACATGGGGTGGCCAGGGGGTGGCCACTGCTATTTCAGGGGGTCCACACACACGCGCACTGTACTCATAAAGTTGAAATAATAAATAAAATATAATTTTAAATGTGTCATATCTCTTTGGAAATGTACAATTAAGAAAATTGCACACTTAAGGGAACAAATCAGCTAACTGACAGCAGCTAACTAAAATGTGTAGTTTAAAATATAGGTCTGGCCCACCACTGGGTCCTTTTGGAACAGCAAATCTGGTGCTTGATGCAGCTGGAAGGGGCTCGATGGCATCTTTTGTCAGCTCTGGCTCACTGTCTTGCTCAGAGCCAGAGGTCTCTGTGTCATCCCTGATACATCTATTTACAACACAATCCATTAGTTCCCATAGAATAGTGAAAACACACACACATGCGTTTTTGTGAATTGTGAGGACATTCTATAGGTTTCCATTGTTTATATACTCTACAAACTATTTTCTATTGCCCTAATCCAACCCTCACAGGGAACATTTAAAAATATTTATAAGCCTTTTGAAAAATGGGGGCATGGGCAATGTCCTCATAAGTCACCTTCTCCTGAAATACCTGTCATACTCATACCATTATACAAATTTGTATCCTGATATGTCACAAAGATGCACACACACACAAACACAATGAAAGTGTTTAGAAAACCCAAATCTATTTCGTTACCAATATATAATTCAAAATATGAAAATATAATAATTTACTCATCATCTACTCACTTTGTTGTGAGTTATTAAGTAATGACAGGATTTGATTTTTTTAGTTGAACTTTCCTGAAGCTCAGCTTAAATTCTAACATTGGTTGAAACACGTGATTGCCTAGACCTGCTGGTGGACCTGAAGTCTGACCACACTGACTCTGACTAGTCTCAGGTATGGAGCTGCTGTGGGATCCAGTGCAAAGGGTAGGGTCTGTTTGAACCTGATCTGCCTGTTTGTGCTTCTTTATAAAGAAGTCTAATATCTCGCCCTTTCTTTTCATGTTTAATTGACCCTGTGCAAAAATATTACAGTCTGGTTACATCTGATCCAGTTAGAAACATATTTATCCTAATTAAAAATATCCATTATCATACCTGCACATTAAAATCAGCAACCGATCTAAATAACATTATTCTGAAGAAAGTATATGAGCTGGCTATTCCATTTCAACTAAATTTAACTCACAAACAGCTAGCCTAACATTACTTCCCCATATTAGCAAAATATTTGAGCATCGTAAATTAAATATAATAACTTACATACATGGTATGTGCATGTAATACTAGCACAGATGAAGTATAGCGTTAACTGTCTAAATCTCTAATCTCATTAAGTTAATAATGTCGTCGGCGCCTCGTTAACTTACACAGCGGATAATAAACGTTACTCAGCAAACAAACCTTATAATAAACTATAAAACGTATTTCAAATATGATGTTTTATAATTCGTCTTACCTTGAAACCATGCTCTTGTCTTCGGCTCGTCTTTGATTTGAAAATAGCTTGAGCAGCGCTGCCGGCAAAATTCAAAAACTTCTTTAGACAAATGAGATGCCAATCAGCATCAGGAACTGCCAGCAGCAAATAAAATTTTGGGGTGGCACCCGGGGTGGCCAATCGGACACCCCTCTGGCTCCACCACTGCTTAGTAGGCTTCAGAATCATGGAGAACACTGCTGACTTGACGGTTGTGCGGAAGACCATCATTGACACCCTCCATGAGGAGGAAAAGTCTCAAAAGGCAATTGCAAAAGAAGCTGGATGCTCACAGAGCGCAGTATCGAAGTATATTAACAGAGTGTTAAGAGGAAGGGAAAAATGTGGCCGGAAATGGTGCACAAGTGACAGGGATGACCGTAGCCTTGAGAGGATTGTCAAGCAAGGGCGGTTCAGAAATCTGGGGTAGCTTCATAAGGAGTGGACTGAGGCTGGTGTCAGTGCATCAAGAACCACCACATACAGATGTCTGCATGTCTGCTGTAGAATTCCATGCGTCAAGCCACTCCTGAACCAAAAACAACGTCAAAAGCGTCTGTGCTGGGCTAAGGAGAAAAAGTACTGGTCTGTTGCCCAGTGGTCCCAAGTCCTGTTTTCAGATGAAAGCAAATTTTGCATTTCATTTGGAAATCAAGGTCCCAGAGTCTGGAGGAAGACCGGTGAGGCACAAAAGTCAAGCTGCTTAAAGTCCAGTGTGAAGTTTCCACAGTCAGTGATGGTTTGGGGAGCCATGTCATCTGCTGGTGTGGGTCCATTGTCTTTTATCAAGTCCACAGTCAACACAGCTGTCTACCAGGACATTTTAGAGCACTTCATGCTTCCTGCTGCCGACAAGCTGTTTGGAGATAATGATTATATTTTCCAGCAGGATTTGGCACCTGCCCACAAAGCCAAAACTACCAGTACCTGGATTAATAGCCATGGAATAACTGTACTTGATTGGCCGGCAAACTCGCCTGACCTAAACCCCATTGAAAATCTATGGGGTATCGTCAAAAGGTAGATGAAGGAACAGAGACCCCGAAATGCAGACGAGCTGAAGGCCAATATCAAAGCAACTTGGGCTACTGTAACACCTCAACTGTGTCAAAGGCTGATCGCCTCCATGCCATGCCGCCTTGATGCTGTTATTAGTGCAAAAGGAGGCCCAACAAAGTACTGAGGACATAATACAGTACATTAACACACTTTTCAGAAGGCCAACATGTGTTTAAGATCCTTTTTTTATTGGTCACATGAAATATTCTAATTTTGTGAAATACTGGATTTGGGGTTTTTTTTGTCTTTAATCATAATCATCAAAATTGAAACAAATAAAGGCTTGAAATATTTCACTTTGTGTGTAGTGTACTAATATAACATACAAGTTTCACTATTTGAAACAAATTATTGAAATAAATGGACTTTCCCTCGATATTCTAATTTTTTGGCACATACCTGTAGTTTTGAGAATTTCTTTTCTGGTCTTAAAAATAGAAGCGACTGGGAAAAACTGTATAACCTCGACCTTTGGCCTAGGCCTATTCTAAAGCCATGTTTGGTTGGTGTTAAGTAAAGCAATAAGTGTTTGCACATGTGAGGAGTTAGTTTGAGGCACTTGTTTTAAAACCTTAAACAAGTTCAGGCAGTTTAGACACTGTTTGCAGTTCTCATGCACTCTTTTTGCATAATTCTAAACACATTCTCACTCACTAAGACACAGTTTGCTCTGTGATGAACTTGTGATGTAAAACCTTAAACACAAGAAAGCAAAAGTTAAGCACAACTGCAACACGGCTGTCATCGTTTACACACAATAATTCAAAATTCTTCACACTTGTTTCAAAATATTTACATATACAAAATATAATATATTTATATATTATATAACACACATATATATATATATATATAAACTCATGCAGCTGCTTTTTACAGTTTTTCTCGATTGCTAAAACACTATAACCAATTTTTTGAACTAAAATTTAAAAACCATAATGCCATTTTTTAAAAAGCACACCCATTTCCCTGAACTATAAACACTATCCCCCTGCTTTAACACGAGTCAGATTTGGTGAACTGTTACTGCAAAACTCTACACACAAATCCCTACATTTCTCAGTGTTTACACCATGCGATCATTTAGAAAGCACTAGCATTCAATATTGTTCACTCAAGTCTGCAAAGTTTGAGCTCAGTTAGCACACAATTACCCAAGTGAAAACACTAGGAGTCAAAATTTATCACACACCAATCAGAACCTTTGATGGAGATAAAATGGGCAAAATCAGCTTACAGTTTGGTGCATTTCTCAGATCAGAAATGAAATTCTCAAAACTACTTGTTCAACCTCCACATCATCTAGTTACTTGTGCACATCATAAAATGTTTCTAATTTTTTTGAACAAGTTGCGTTTGCTTTGGTATGTTCGTGTAACTGATTATGCAACTGATTTGTCTGCTGTTTCCTACATTATCAGTTCCTATTGTCATGTTACTCAAAATGTATTACATGTATATAGTTCTCTGTGCTATAGTCTTACCCCTCAAAACATCAAGTCATTAGCTCATCGTATATGTCTTTACAGTAAATGCTACATTTTTGATATAGTTGTCATAAACTGTCAAGCATATTCTATACATTTCTCTTATACTTTTTGTAAATTTGCCATGAATTGTTCAAGTGAATATTGACTTTTACTAATGTAGAGTCTACAGATCAACCAATGATAAAGCAGTTCTCTGAAACAGCTCAAAGGCACTTCTCAACTTCTCATGAACCTTCAATTGGAAAGCATATATAGACAGAGAACAACACAAGAGTTACAAATTCTGACAGTAGACTTTCTAATTTATATTTTCACCTTTGCCCATATTTCTTTTTACTTTTCTATTTCACAGTGATTTTGTAATGTATTTTCTTTTTTTTTTTTATCTTGAAATTTTTTTGACAGACCTCTAGTAAAAGTGTAACTGTGAATCCTATCCGGTCTTTTTCAGTCAATATCCCGCATACAGTGATGTGTAATTTCGAAGAGGAAGAGCAGGAGGTGAAAGAGGAAGAGGAGGAGAAGAAGGATGAGGATGACGACAACAACATGAAAGAGAAATAGGAAGGGCAAGGGCAAGAAAACAAGCAGTCTTATATAGTTTAGTTGATGCATGCCAGGGTTGGATCAGGCATGCAAGAGGATTTTACCCCCGCTGCCTGTCCAGGGCCAGTTTACAGTTTTTCTCGATTGCTAAAACACTATAACCAATCTTTTGAACTACAATTTAAAAACCATAATGACATTTTTTAAAAAGCACACCCATTTCCCTGAACTATAAACACTATCCCCCTGCTTTAACACGAGTCAGATTTGGTGAACTGTTACTGCAAAACTCTACACACAAATCCCTACATTTCTCAGTGTTTACACCATGTGATCATTTAGAAAGCACTAGCATTCAATATTGTTCACTCAAGTCTGCAAAGTTTGAGCTCAGTTAGCACACAATTACCCAAGTGAAAACACTAGGAGTCAAAATTTATCACACACCAATCAGAACCTTTGATGGAGATAAAATGGGCAAAATCAGCTTACAGTTTGGTGCATTTCTCAGATCAGAAATGAAATTCTCAAAACTACTTGTTCAACCTCCACATCATCTAGTCACTTGTGCACATCATAAAATGTTTCTAATTTTTTTGAACAAGTTGCGTTTGCTTTG